>OMLM01005188.1:1847-33209 GCA_900302695.1 Helostoma temminkii
AGTTTCTTTTACACAGTGTGTGTGTGTTTTGGTCATCTCTATACTTCGGGTCAGACAAACCAACAAACAGTTTCACTATACGAAAGAAAAAAATATATTTTTATACATATATATATATATAATATTATTCTAAGAAAAGTAAAATTGTAGTTGCTTGTGTAGTTGTATCAGTCGATGTAGCAACTCCAACACACTACTTTCATTACTTGCTGCATAAATACGTGATCAACATCATCTAATGTGAAAGCATGTTGACTAAAAACACCTCTTTTTCCAGAAAGGTTCTCTGTCATATTGCTTCACACTCTTGCTTTTGATATTTGACCCTTTTTTTGTAATTTTGCTTCAATAAAAGATTTTGCTTCATAACTCCATAAGCTGCATCTTGTTTCAGAAGGAAGCGTTTTTGTTTTCATCTCAGTAAAATGATCTAAAATACTCTGCAGTTTATGATACAAGATCATAAAAAGAAATGATACAATAACCAACCATACAACCATAACATTTTACAGGGCCATTTTGTGGAAATGGACAATCCTTGTTTTATATTGCAAAAGATAAAGAGAAACTCAGCTTTACACACCAAGCTATCAGAATCCCACCATCCTGCTCATCAAGCTTCCATTCTGCACTTATCCTCCATTACTGTTGCCTCAGCTGTTGCAGCACACTTCTCCTCGGTGTTGTTCTAAAAGACCCGAACTGGTAGAAGGAAAGAAAAATTACATCTTTACTGTTTCCTGCCAATCTTTGTCTGGAACATTCTGAGACGCAAAAGAAATTTAAACATGTTAACCACAGCAGTGCTGCAACAGTTTAAAGGAGTTATACTATGCTTTTGAAGTTCTGATGTTACATATATACTTTTGTGAAGTGAGGGAGCCTATGTTGCCCATAGTCAAACATGTGTATGCATTTTGGCTGATATTGACACTCCCGCCTTTCAATCTGGCCAAAATGCTACTCCTTTTGATATCTAGCATTGGTATAGTGCCAAGTATAATTGGCCATCCATTGGGTTGCTACACCTTTGGCCACAGATCGTTCAGAAATGGGCATGATCGGTGAAAGTTTTTTGTCGGCTATGAAGGAAAATCAACTTTACTCCCAAAGCCATAAAGCAAGGATCCAGTGTATCCACAACCATGGATACATTTATAGCCCAGCAGCAAACTTCAAGATATAAAAAATGCACTTCACGGATGACTGTTTTTACAACATGCCCCAGGAAGCAGGAGCTGGGTTGCTGCTGTAGGATGGTGCTGTTCCAATTGGATGTGGATGATTAGAGGAATCGGAAGCGGGACCGTAAAGTGAAAATATGTATATATGTGCTTTTAGGCATCCCCTGGGATTAATATGTATGTAGATATTGTTTTGCATTACACTCATACTTTACAAAGCTAAAGCTACTAAAATGATACAGTACATCTATAGCTCAGCACCAATCAATCAGATAAACAGATCAGATAATCAGATAATATTCCTGTGCGTAACAAATTTCCGTGTATGTGATCTTTGTGTCTGTAAGACATCAGCAGCAACAGCACTGCCATTTCATGTAATAAATTAGATAGACAGGTATTGTGCTATATCAGTTTATTCTGCATTGAAGAGTAACAATATTATTTGACAGCATTTTCCTAATGGACACTAAGCAAAATATCAGGACAAAAGTATATGTCGAACCCTCTATTTCATGTGAACCAGACATCTTTCTCCACAGTTTAATGAGACAGTATCCGAAGCCAGTGAAAGATAGTGATATTGCAGTATTTTGTGTTTAGATTGGCCACATATGGGTTTTTACGCAAGCTGGCCAATCAGAAATAAGCATAATATAGAACTTTCATAATCTTTTATTCTGATCCAAGGGCTTGATTAATACTCCTAGCTTAGAAAAATAACTGCAGAGATAGCATTGGATTATGGTAAAATGCAAAAGAGAAAAGGTTCCTGGTAAATAAATGTTGCTGAAACCTGTAATAAGATCATCAAGAGTCAAGTGAATTTCCTTGTGACTTTCTACCAGTCTTTTTGTGAATGTTAACTTACATAGGCCGAGGCCTTTGTATTACAGAGTTGAGGCAAATACCAATGCTAAAATAATAATCTGATTATGATTTGTCACACAATTTTTGAGTTTTGGTAAATATTCAATCATGGGAAGATTACAGCTTTGTACAAAGATGTCCATCCATTCATGACCTTTATCGCTTATTGAGTTGCAAGGATACAGAAGCCCTCCTCTTGTTGGGTGAGAAGACAGGTTTCCAGTCTGACACACAGACAACCATTCCTGCTACAATACTGAGTGACCAGTTAGCCTGACAAATGGCTTAGGTTAGGACCACACATTCCTAAAGCCTAGAATTCATAAAAAATGGCCCTAAAGCAGGAATCGGATCATATATCCAAAGAAACCACCAATAAGCAAACCCTGTGAATGAAGTGTATGTGAAACTGGATTTGTGAGAGTCCACAGCATCATCAGATGGACACCATCTCAATGATGTTTTGTTAAATTGATCCCCTGACACAGACTCAGTGTTGTGTACCAGCATCCCAGAACCCACTAAGAAAAAGTGTCCTCATACAACTTCGGGATATAAATGTTTAATAGCTTAAAGTTCACGTTCAGTGAGGTTTTAAATTCTAAAGTCTTAGACCAGCAGACTAACCTGTCATGTCGAAGCACAACCTGAGGCTGCTCCTCTGACAGCATATCACAGACAATGTTGGTGGATTAACAGAAGCTTTGGGTTTGTACATTCATAAAGGTTCAGTGTCTGTGAGCAGAAAATGTCCCCTAGTCACTGATGATTAAAAAGTCAAAATCAGCTTACTGTTCATTTTGGCCCAGAATAAGACTTTTTGCATGTCAAGATTTTATCCAGATTAGTTTTTCAAGTCTGAACAACAATCAACACTTTTTGAGGTGGTTTGAAATGTGATTCCAATTATTTTCTGTCTGGATCCAGTCTGGAGACGCTGTGTGCTGAAATCAGATTTACATGACTACAGGCAATGGCAACGTCAAACCTGGGGATGGAAGTGCTGGAAACATTAATAAACTCCATGCCGCTTGCTGCACAGCAAAGCTAGCTGTCAGACAGAGGAGTTATGCAACTTATAAGGCTATTGCTTGGCGAGCAAGATGATATGACTCCATTTTCCTTGCTTCTGTACCATACGTGGGTAAGCATATGTTAGAAAAGCAACCCATGCAAAGTTGGTTGGATAGGCTACGTTATGTCTGGACATACCAATCCGATTTGAGCACTTGCAATTAATAGTATGGACATTCTGCCTAAAAGGATCTGATTTGAGGAAAAATATCTGATTTGCCTCAATCTGAACGCAGCCTTTAATACACTGAACATCATATGCTCTATATCTGTCTCCTCTTACTGAAAAAACCTGACCTAGTGTCCTGACCTATGTGGAATTTAAATATAGTGGCACGCTCACGTGCTTGTTTATACAAACTCAGATTACATGTGCAAACTCTTTAATGTTACAAAGAAAACACATAGAGGGAGTGAGTAGTATAAATATGAGGCCACACTGTTGGAGACAAGTAATCATATGAGCCAGAAACACAGATGGACGCACGGAGAGAGAGAAGATGATGTGTGGGGAAGAAAGAAAGCTGGGGAACAAGAGGGGGGTAAAAAAAGTGTCAATCATCCTCTGTGTCTGCAAAGAAGGATTGAAACTTAATAAAAGCAAAAAAACAGAGTTAGATGTGAATTTTGTATTGTTAGTGGTGTTTTTGTGCATGCATAGCTCTCGTGTATGCATGGGCATAAGTAAAGTACCACAGTATGTGTGTGTGCGTATATTTATTACCAAAAAGACATATAATGATTCTGGGTGAGTATAACGGAGCAGTATATGTGGTGTTGTGTATATGTGTGTGTGTCTTCAGGCTTGTGTCAGTGTGTCAGTGTGTGTCTGTAAACACTGTGGTTCTAGGGCATACACAGATTCAACAACACATTAGTCCCTAGTTGGCTCAAAATGTCAATTTCCACTATTCACACAAACAGTAAGCTTCAGTATGCTGAACCAGCGGGGAATGGAGGTCAGTCCCACGTTTTTAAAGGTTATTTTATATGGCATTTCCTTTATATAATAAAGAGAGAGATAGAGAGAAGAGTTATAAGGGATGAGGTGAAAGACAAGATAGAGGGGCTGAGAAAGGGAGAATGTCATGTCATATAGCTCACAGGGTTGCCTTAAAATCACCACAGTGCCAGTCTATGTACTGTATACCTACTAGAGTTAGAGCAAAGTATTATTAATGTTTAATGTTAATCAGAGTCACAGGACGTTGCGGACGTGTTGCCACAAAATACACACTAAGTCTTGTGGCAAAAATATCAGAAACAAGCCTGGTTACTTGTTTACTGCAAATTAAGTTGTTTGTGCAAGCCATGTTAAAAAAATCTGCTTATTCTGTGTAGAGTTTTGAAACACGTCAACCTTGTGGCAAGTGTAACCATTAATTCTTCCTCCATTCAAACATAGGAATAGCAAGAGGAGCAGGTACACACTGTGAAACAATTTCATCACGACTGCCCATCAGTACTTTTGATAGCTCCACATTTATTGTGACTGATAGGTAAAATCACAGATGACTTGAAAATAAATTATCCAAATTATATCTATGTATCTATCTGCTGTGCCACTCAATTGAGTTTTTGATTTGATTTTTGCAACCCACTGCCTCCCCTGTGCACCTTCGTTGTCTCTCCAGCATATTTTAATATATTAGAATTTTCTCCCCACGCTATCTCCCCATATGCCGCTCTCTCTCTCTGCGTCTTTGAGAAAGATAAAGCCTGGTGCTTTCGATTGGAGCGTAATGGATGATTTTGCTGAGTGGGAAATGACGGGTTATTTCTTTGAAGTCTACCACGACAGCAGCAACAGCAGCAGGGCTCAGTGGAACAAAGAAGGAATTCAGGTGATTTGGTTTGGTCTATCTTTGATTCAACACGGAGGTGACTGAAAGAGTTTCATCTCTGTGTTTCTGACATGCTTCTCTGTGCTCTCTCTATGGATCTCACTCACTGTCTCTTAATCTTGCTCCACCTATTCTCTCCTCCCTACTTTCTTTCAAAATATTACTTCCCTTTCATTTTCCGAAGACACATATGGTAAGAGATTTTATTTAAGCAATATAGTGCGGTTGAAAAATACAAAAAATAAGGTTGAACGGTACTGTTAGAAAACGTGATTTCCTATGCAACTGTAGCCCTCAATCTCCTGACTTTTGCTGTCTTAATGTGCCATTAAGATTTCCTGGTAGCTTAGCTAAGGCACGTGTTCATTTTAACCAGTGATGACCATTGCTCAACTCAAATGTAGTTTAAACATGTCACAGTGTGGTTAAAGTGGTATTAGGTTTTCGTGCATTAACATCAAAATTATATTCCAATACTTTTTTTCTGGTACAGAATGTATATATAATACATGAAAGTAACAATATACAAATACGTCTGCAGCTACACTGAAATCAAATATGTTTTGTGAGGAATGTAAATACAACTGGATTATGTTTTCTATTACCATAATGACCACATGTTCACAATTGATGCAAATATGTTTCTAACATATTGATTAAATATTCTATTATTCTTTCTGCCAAAATATTCAATCTGTGTTCTTCCATCTCCTGATTGACTGAGCACACCTGATACACGTAATCAGCTCTGGCAAAGGCAGAGACAGTTGGTAAACAAGTCGGGCAGGGTTCCTTGAGGATGCTCTAGAAATGTGGTTTGGCTAATCTAATTAGTCTACAAACCCCAGACTGATGATTTTCAGTTTTTTTGATGTGTTTCAGTTGGTAGAGTAAGTCTCAAAAAACACGCCAGACAGTTTTTTTGGCCGCAGCAGAAATGTTTATTTTTCTCAGCTTTTTGGTTTTTCCAGCAGAAGGTCATACCTGCCAAACATCGCTCACTTCCTTTGGAAATTACGGTTTAGGAAGAAATACCTGCCAGCTAAGTGCCACTTTTTGTACGGTGTGAGACAGAATGAATGAAATTCAGTCAATTCGGTATCAGTGCAGAATCTACTCAGAACCACAGATTTGCAGTGCAGAGTAAATCATCATTTTAAGTTCTTCTTTTAAGTAACTTTTAAGATGCAGAAAGCATGTGTTAAAATGCAAAAAGTGACCTACATTATATATAAGTAAAGGTACTCAAAAAAAAGAGAGACTAGATAGAAGATAACTGACCTATTCTAGCTGCACAGCAGAACCTTACAGCCTAATTAGACTAAATGTTTTACCATGATAGATATAGTCATATTTTTCAGTGCATTTTCATGCACTAAAGAACCCACAGAAACCAGGTTACTTGTGTAACCGAGAAACACTGTAGTGACCTGGTTACAGTAAATCTACATACAGTTTAAATGCTGTATACATTCTTCTCTACCACAGACTTATTTTGGAAGCATGGCTCATTGATTTTAATTGTACAAGACTCTGCTTCCTGACTTTTCCTTTTAGCTGTGTGTGTCAGCGCAGTTACACTAAACAGAGCTCATTTACACTGTGCAGACTGTCTAAATTTACCGCATAGAGTAGCAAGAGAAAGTAAGTGAACTACCTCCGATTTCCTGGTTTTCTGCGACAATTAGTTGAGAAATGTGATCTGGTCTTCATCAAAGTTATAAAAAAATAAACAAACATGATATTTCTAAGCTGTTGAAACACAAACAATCATGACCTTTCATGTATTTGTTGAACATACAAAGGAAAATCACCATTTTAGTGGTTGAACCACATTTGGCAGTAATAACATCAAGCAAGCTCTTCCTGTAGCTGTCAACTAGAACTGCAGTCATGTGACATTGCATGTGACATATGCATTATGTTACATTTCATTGTGCCTTAAAAAACATGTCTCTGGATGTTTTTTTTATTTTGAATATTAATCAAGTGAAATTTACAGGTATTCTAAAGACTGTGGCAAAATAAATACATCACAAATATTCACATCAAACGCAAAGGCTCTAAAAAGTCTAGCTACAAAAATGAATTTCACATCAGATGATGGCCTGTTGCTCGTTTTACTGAATAGAAGAATTTATAAAATTGGGTCCATCTATCATGAGACAGGAGACAGAAGAGTTTTATTGTTTGGTGGAGCAGCTGAAAGTACAGATCAGCACAAACGCACATTTCATAAAAATGTAGTACACGTTGTACTTTTACTTTCTTGTGCAGTGTTAGCGTTGTTATGCTGTTTATTATAAAGTGCGGCAATACCTGAAACCAAATTGATCCGACTGTCTGCCATGTTGACAGACTTTCCAACAGGCTGCACTGTGGTTGATCAGAAATTTCCTGTCATCGACCCTGATGCGAAAAAAATGAATCTTGCTTTTTCGCATGGTGAAAAACGCAGCTAATGTGAAATCATTAATTGACAAGTTATTGGTTTGTAATAATAAAATGTAATTTTTTTTCACAGCAAATGAGATCGGTCAGTGTTTCCAAAGCTGATTTCTGAGTCATTTATTTTGAATTGTTAATAACTGTCAGCTTTTCCTCAACTTTACTCAGTTTTTTGATGTTTCCCCTATAATCATTTTTTTTCTTCCTAATTCCACTCCAGACTCAAACTTAAAGAGAAAAAGAATGTCTGATCGCTAACCTGTCACATACCTCGTATCCTGTGTGTGCTATCACAGCAGTGCATGTTCCAGTAAGTGATGTGTGCTGGTTGATGTTCTTTATATTGGTGTCACAGGATGTTACTTTTGTAGCTTGCTATCTGATTAATGATCTGCCGGCAACCATGACAGTCAACCGCTCACACTGCAACAAACTTGACGAACGACATGTTGTGTGCATATTAATCCATGACTGTTTTATTCTGCTAATAGTGTTAAAGGAGTTACTTGGAACCCTTGTGGTTCTGTAACGATTTACAGGTTTATTGCTGGAAAATACACACACACACACACACACACACACACACTGATCACATTAATCAAACACTGCTGTCCTTTCTTTTGCACCTCCTGAATCTTTAGATTGGTGCTGCCACTTACAGGATAGTGACATCAATGAAAAGACGCTATACTATACACATAATTAACTGTGGATGTGTTTGTACACACGTATATAACTAAATATCTGTCAATATCTGTGTGGAAGTGTTTAAAGAGCATTTATGTGTGTGTGTGTGTGTGTGTGTGTGTGTGTGTGTTCTCAAGAGCTGCTGATCATGTGGACATTTAATATGCTCATGATGGAGTACAATTGATTTAGGGGATAGATTTTCCCCAGCTTAACCTCACAGCAACCACGCACTCTCACAGAGTCACAACGGGTGGGAAATGGATCGTCTGTAGTTCTGTTAACCTTTTCACCTTGAGAATGTATAAATGATCTATTTTTTATAAGAACAGGAAAATGTTGCTAGGAGAACTAAACACATATGAACATCACAGGGTATTACGGTTTGTTACAATCACAGCAGAGCAACTGCAACCAAATTACAGGTTTGTTTATTAAAATTACTCTTAATACTAAGAAATATTGCTTATAATATTGTGAAAGATGAATTCTCATATCCACTACTACTTTTGTATTATAAATTATAAATTATAAATATCACTTGTGATGCGGATTCCTTGTGCAAAATTGCAACTTACTGAACTGCTAAAGATTGTTTTTAACCATATGTTGATCTTTAGGTCAGTCCATCACTTTGGCCAAGAATAAACATCTCGACACCTACTGAATGGACTGCCATGAAGTTATATATACATACTGTAAAGAGTGCACACAGGACAAATCCCACGTTTTTATCACAATCCTCGAACCATTTCATCAGTGTCATCAGGGAACACGACTGCCATTAAGGGCTTTTCTTGCTCTACAACAATATTTAAGTAGGTTGTGAACGGAGTTGCCAGGACGCAGGAACGCCAAGACCCAAGAACACAAACCAGATGGGGACCCTTTACTCTCCATGCACCACAGTGTAACTGTGGGCACACAAAATCCTATGACCAGTTCACTGGCATCTCCTAACCCCAGGGTTGGGAGTTTAATTCCTGGCTATGTGCTGAGGTGTCTTTGGGCAATACACCTCAGCACATAGCTGTCCCTCACTTCCCTTTGGAACATGGACATGTTGTTTAAGGTTTATTGACAATAATATATCACATAAAGATAATGTTAACCTCAGTGTTGACCTATAGTGACTGTCACTTCTCCCCATCTCTGCCTTATCTTTCCTCCCTTTTCTATAGTGGCTGAAAATTAATATCCAGCTATTCTCTAGATAAGGTCATAAGCAAAAACCCAAAGTTTGTTCTATTGCCTGTTTTGATGCCATTATCAGACATATGGTTTAATGTTTTTTGTTTGGATTTTTTTGTTTGGTTTTCATTCATAAGCCTCTTATCTTATCTGCGCACATTTGTCTTTTAGTGATTTTTTTTAAATTAAAATCCACATTTTCTCTCAGTTCAGTTGAACAGTGAGTCATTCTCTGCACACGATAGACACTGTCAGCAATCAGTCAAAAAGAATGTGAATATTAGCTTGCTCTTTGGTCTTTATTAGGTGTGGAATAACTCCTAATCTTAGATGTGTCTATCTTATTCATTTTATTTCTGAAATTCCTCCTCTCATCGCACCAGTTTTCAGTGCTGGCTGACTGCAGTTGAATTTAATGCTTGAATCCCACTGGGTTAAAAAATGTTTTTTTATGTTAACTGTGCTTGACTGTTACATGTGTAACAAAATTGTCCGATTGTATGTTTCATCTTCACAAAATACCAAAAGTATTCCTCCTTCTGTTCTCCGGCCTGCCTTTCACCTTAAGCTCGGAGTAATCAATGTTAATTTATCTCAATACACAGGGCCTTATGTACAGAACATATAGAAAACAGGCTTTTATACTGACAAAAAGAGGCTGCTGGGCATCGTTTAGGTCTTACACCCACATTGTTTCACAGCTTCACACACAGCAATTTCCAGCTTTAAAAATAGACAAAAACCTTCAACCGTCCTTTTCACAATCATACAAATCATATGTTTCTTTTTAACTATACATCATGCTATCAAGCAAATACAACATACATGCATGGACAATGTAATGTATGTGCATATGCATAAACATAAAAGCACTGATGCCTTCATATCATTCCATGCTGACAGTGATATCCAGTCATTTACAAACGCCTACAAAAATGTATATTCAAATATTAAAAGTATCTGAGAAAGTGCTGATTGATTTGAAAATAAGTAACATTTCTATTTTCAAAATAAGTCATCATTAAAAATTAGAGGTGTGGTATCAGTGGCACTACCTCAACTTACAACTTGGTTCTGCGAGCTTAAAAATAGATTCACTAAAATATCCATAAAACAGGATCATCAGTACAGTAGACAAGTTAAAGAGAGTATGCTAGATTTTATGTGGGCAGTAATACAAGGGCAGCAAGCAATAAATAGAGAATACTGTCCATTTATAAAATTTTAAGAGGAAGAGAGCAAAGTAAGATTGTCTGCTTTCGGCTTCCTTTTTAATGATGTAATGTTGGCGATCATGAAATATAGGAGGCTCATTACAAGAAACAGAAAATTTTTTTTTTTTTTTTGTAAAAAATGAGGCAGCTAAAACACAAAAGAAAAGGGGGAAAAGAAAGTGGTGGTTGTGGTTCAGGAAGTGTAGCAGACTGTCCACCAGTAGCTGGGTTAGAGGTTTGAACCTCCAGTCTACTGAACCCCAGATTACGCCTCATTTAAAAGTTGCTTTGGATAAACATTTCTTAATGTAATTTAATGAAAATAGGACAAAGTGTTGTATTGTTTTAAAAAATAAAAAAAAAACAGTTGAGAGATATTCAAACCTCAGACAAAGACTCTTAATGGTTGTAAAAAAAATGGAATTAAATTTAAAAATGTTTTAGTCATAAAAGATTGAGAAGTTTAGCCATGAGAACATGGGAGCTTATTAGAGAATAGCATAAATAATTAAAACCGCCTAAAATAAAGCATGAAGCTTTCTAACTGAATGTGGGCCCATCCAAGCATTAACTTGTTGTTGAAATGCAATTAGATTTGTTGTAATGTTTACTGACAAATATGAAATTTTATTTCTGTCAGTAGCCTAGCCTCACAATGCAACTTCAGTTCATCAATACTAAAACTACTACTACTAATAATAATAATAATAATGTGGTGATGCAAAAAGAAAATGATTTTCTAAACTACTCTATTATTCTCTACTCTCATTTATTGATAACTTTAATGTAGTTTCTATCCCCTATGTTTCAGACATTTCCTCTGCTCTCACCTCTTCAAGTCGTCTCCCATGCCATCACATCTCTGCCTCCCTTCACCCTTTTCTCCTCTTTCTTCTCTACTCTATTAATTTTTAATATCGTGAAAAGAGGGCCCATTCAGGATGTGTAATCTCCATGTTTTAATAATAGGGAGGTTGAGGTAAAGAACCCTGCACAAAACCAAAGACAAAAAAAGGGGAAACTGGTCATAACCAAACTAAAAATACAAAGCAACAAACTAAAATTTAATTACAACGCACGCACACACACACATAAAGTTGGATCTATGGAGGCTAAACAGTTAAAAAAATACTATAATAAAATTACTTTATTGATTGAGGCTGACATTTAACAGGCTGTGCAGTTTATACGGGTCAAGTTAAAAAGTAAACAAAAGCATCTGAACTCATTGGTTGGTATGAAAACATAAAAATGGGTGTAAATTTAAATCTGTCAATCTGTCAGTCACTATGTCTTTAACAGTGACCACAGTACATAACTGTAGGACAGTAAGATCGTCCTCCCAGTAGGTTCATGTACTTCCACAGCTGCACCACTTCTGCCAACCGCAGAACTTCTTTTACATTCCTTTACAAATCTGTCATGGTGAAGCTTCAGCGATCTACCTGAGTCTCCCCAACAAAAGGCAGAGCTGACTGCAACAGCTGAATGAAAACACAATGATGTTAGCAATTATTATCACAGCAGGCTTCTCCTAATCCCTCCCCGTCTCTGTTGGCCTGTATCTTAGCATCAATATCTCACCCTCACTTTTAACTTCAACCTAACCCTCCATCTCTCCATCCTCTCTGTTTGTTTCTCCTGCATATGTCTCTCTGCAGACCCCCTGGTACAGCAGATAGGTTCTCTATCTCTTTGCTCTCAGCTGGACAGAGACACATCAATGCATCACTGAGCTTCAAGAAAACCCTGTTCTTCCCTGCTCCCTCCACCCCTACATTTCTCAGCTTCTCCTCCTCCACCTCCCCTGATCTCTCTTATAGGTTGTCTCAAAGAGAGATGGCAGACAAGTGCCCCTGCTGTGGTTACAATCCCTCCACCCTCGTGTCTCTTCTTCTCCTCTGTGAATGCGTGTAGGTCGTGTACTTCCACCAAGACTGCAATGTGCGACCGGCGATAAAGAAGGTGAAAAACATAACATGAAAAAAAAATACATTTAAACAATTCTATTCACACTCATTGAATTAAAATTATAGCCTGCGTGGTACATATTTTAGATATCTGGTACCACTGTGAAACATGGGCATAAAAATTTTTAGCAGAATTTGATTTTAAATTTCACCAGCTACATCTATATCCAGAATCAGATAATCGAAAGGATTGTCTCAACAATTTTTATAGTAGAAAGTACTAAAATAAATAACTGCCAGTAACGTGAGGACAAAAAGAAATATTATTCTATACCAAAGTATTTTCATTAGTAAAGCCTTTTTTTCAAATCCAGAATGTTTGGATTGTTATATCACTTTTTTGTGTCATTATTTTTCAGTGTCTGGTATCCCCCCGTCTCTCTCTGTCATCTCCCCATGTCTACAAGAGGCATCATAGTCAGTATGAGAGTGTAAGGACAGGGGCATCAAAAGCAGAGGAGCAGCTCCAGCTCAGAGGGAGGGTGAAGGGCTGAGTGACCTGGAAGAAAAGTGAGTGAGGAGATGAAAAAGTGAACATGGACTTCCCATTGTGACAGTCAATGTATGTCCCAATATTCATTACATGTCCCCCCTCCCCCTCCTTCCTCTCTGCCTTGACCTCTGAACCAGGTATGCGTGAGTCAGAGAGACAGCATAAGGGGAGAGAATCAAATGTCTGCCTTGTAAAGTCCTTATTAAAGTTTCTGCTTCATTACACAGGAGCATTTCCACAGACACATGTACGAGAAACTTTGAAACATGAGGCTTATATGCATGAATACAAGCATCAGGTGTGTGTAAATTTCTATATCTAACAAATGTGTTATAATAACATTTGTTACATATGTGTTTGTCAGCATGAAATATCACATGCTGTGTAGCCTGAACTTTCTCCTTCTTACCTTCTGACAATCTTTAGGTTTCAAAGTTTGTCACAACACAATTGGAAATAATAGTGCATTTATGTTTGCACGTGACAGCAGGAGACATGCAGACATCTTCTCTAAAACATAAATGTAAACGAACATCTCACATGGCCACAGCTGTTCCATCTTGAGCTGCTTGTGTGTTCTCCCACATTTCTGATGCCAGAAGAGTGTTAATGGTGAGGAGGGATGCATAAAGCTCCTTTTCAATCACCAGTTGATTTTGTGTTTTGTGAGCTAGCAAACAAATTTCAGTATGAGCCTACCCATAATGACCCCTATTACAACTTAATAAAATTATGTAAATGCAATCTAGTACAAGCACAAGATACGAGCATTGTCTAAAGCTGCATTACAGCAGCCACTACAGATCTGTGTCTCGGGTCAGCTTCAGTCCATTTTCCATTTATTATTTTCAATTCACATGCATATTGAGTACTGCTCATGGAGAGAATATCAATAAATTCTACCTTGAACATTGATTTTCAAATGCAATTTAACAGAACTGCTCTCCTTTAGCAGTGAACAAGTTCAGCCTCTTCTGTTTCCTTCATTCGAGGCTAGGCTTGTGGCAACTGGTTGCTGATATCAAACATGTCTGGGAACAGCTGTGAGACTGGCATCCACAGTGTGAAAGATCACTCTAGAGGACTCAGCACTTCAGGGCGACACAAAACAGAAAATTGGATCAGGTTGGCAATATACTGGCACCTTCTAAATGCCCATATCTGATCCTGCTTAATCTGCCTTCCTACCAAAAACTCAATTAGCCAACAAGTCGTGCAATAATAAAAAAGGCATGTAACAACAAAGAAGTCAGCAAGGAATTTTAAGGTTGTGGTCATTCAGCCTCTTGGCAATTGATATGGTTTTTACTACAGGACACCTCGTGCAATGACAATGACACAAATGACACCCAGTATGCTATTTTAAGTCTGATGTACTGGCCTAGTTTTGCAACAAAGATGGTTCATGTGTGGACATCACAACCTTGCACCTCTGGTAAAACTAACCAACCAGACAGTGTTTAAACAAAGATGAGTTGAGGCTTCAAATGCCATTTGGCAGATGCTTTTATATATAAGTACACTCTCATAAATGCATCCACTCACTAGCAAGGGAGGCCCCAGAGGAAGTCATCCTCCAGAAACCCAGGCAGTTTTAATACATTGCTCTATCAGCGGAGCTAACAGGACTGTGAAGCTACTAAAGCCTTGAAAATAATTCTAGTATTAAACTGAAATTTTGCAATACTGCATAAATAAATCAACTTCAGCTGTACTTTTTCTGGAAGATAAAATGATATGTTCATTTCAATGACTCTAGTCATAAATCAATTTATCATATTTAAGGACATTACTACATTTAAAAAATTACATAATTACTGACCATAATTGTATTTAAAATGACCTTTTCATAGCTTACTATACATGGTTAGATTTACTGCACTATAAAGATACAGCATAGTAAAATAGTTGTTATGTTTTCAAAGAAGATCATGGAGCAGTGAACCTTGTGTTGATTACAACAGATTCTAAAAATTTAGAAGTATAGACTCTAGTATGTATAAGTATGGAAAAGCATACACAACACGCATTTTTGACAAGGCTTATCTAAGGAATCTACTCTTTTGATTCAGGTTTACACACTTTTTTGTATTGTACTGTATATTTCTAGTATTTTTAATCAACAATCTAGTCTGACAGTATACGCAAGTGGATGGGTCTTTTTCATGTGGTTCTTGGGTGTTAAGTTATCAAAGAGTATATGAGTGTTGTTTCTGAAGGAATTTTGACATAAATTTTGACATTTGACATGACGTAAGGCTGCTGTTATACTCAAACGCCTCTCAGTTTCCAAAGAAATGGTCATCATTTTCAATCCTTGTACACAGTTACAATTAAAAAATACAGCTCCTGATTTATAGCATTTTTGTAAAAGGCATTTTAGCATCTTGTAATATTGTAACACACTGTCATCAATATGATGTTCCTTTACAACTAAACTGCAATTATGATCACGTTTTTGTGAGTAACATAATTGCCACATGATTATATGTTCACATCTAAAGTGAATCACAGGTTGTAAATGATACTTAACATATCTATGAAATATCCACATTTTGTCCGTCAAAATATCCAATCTACAACATCCCTTTTTCTCTTCCGCTAAAATATCTGATCTTGCAGATAAACATGCTGATATACGACATAACTTTATTAACATGTTTTGTGGTTCAGGCACTCAGCACTGGGTTGGAGTCAGGAAAAGCTTGTGGGCTGAGTTAATAGGGAAGAAGTCACTTCACACATCTGCATTAAAAATAAAATCTGTCACTAGCCCTAAACCTAACCTTGTGCAGGACTGTGGTCTCAATCGACAAAACATGATCTCAATTGCAGTCTAGTTGTATAGGAGCGTAATTTTTTGGTTGAATACTGGCCTCAATTATTCTTGATCTGATATGATTGATTTTAACTTATAGTCAGGTAATGCAACACAAATATTTACAAAAACAAGGTGTAAGCTGTGTGGGAAAAGGTTTGATAATATAAGACACTGAAGGTGCAAACGCTTGACTATGTAATAGAAAATGCTTTGTCAAAGTAAAGTCAAACTTCCACTCTAGAGCTAAAGGACCTCAAGTGATTGATTACTTCCACCCCTTCATTATAACCACAACCTGTTCATTTCGTGTTGCCCACATGCTACATTTACATTTCAGGCTTTTAAGGTCATTCACTTATTCACTGTGAACTACAGTGAGTGAGTCACTAACAGTTAATGACCTCAGCTCCCTTACATCGGCGTAGGCTGTGTTTAAAAAAAAAAGAAAGAAAAGCCACAGCAACACCTTTGTGTTGCACAGAGATTAAACAGTAGGCAGAGGTCTGACTTCTTGAAATTCAGATCCTGAAAGGTTGACCTTTGGGAAAGCAAGGTTTTGGCAGAACACTAACTATTAGAAACACTCAGCATGTGGGCTAATGCACCTTGTGCAGCTGAGATAGGACCCAGCCACTTACAGAGATTACTGCAGATTTCACCCTCCTCTTCGTCAAACATTTGATAATCCCTATCAAAAAATCTCTATCAATAGATAAGCTTTATCAATTCAAAACATCTGGGAATATAAGATAACGCTATAGCTTGATACATGCCAAATCAAAGTTTAGCCTGATAAGATCCCTGCCTATCGTGCTATATCGTCCTGCAAACAGTGGATAGAGAAAGAGGTTTGTAAGTACATGTTTGCCGGGGGGTAACAAACAAGGGTAACAGGTTAGTAATCAAGTTTATTTTTAAATAAGGAGACGAAGGAGAGAATCCAGACTGGCACATACAGCAGGAGGGGAGTGCCTCAGGTGAGTGATCATCTTCTGAGAGAGAGGGTGTTAATGGGAGCCAGTGACAGACAATGTGAACCTTTGAACTGAGTGAGTGCTCATGGGAAGTGGGCGGGACGAGCAGGACCCAATAGCATGTGGATGGGTGGCACCAATGTAATAGGACTACAAAGATGCCGGCTGACGCCCCAGAAGTGACTGAGGGAGATCGGGGGTAAGTCGTTCAGGTAGTGGCGGACAGCAGGAAGGTGGCGCTGCCAGGTGAGTATGATGGTGCAGTACTGTATGAAGAGTGCAGAGAAGTGGACTGTGAGTAGTTTGTAGTAGAGATAGAGCCTGAAGAGTTGGAATAATTCCACCAGACCTGGTTCAGTGGGGCAAAAGCCGGGACCGGTCCGGGAGATTGGTCCGGAGTACGCCAGGTATGAAGCAGCCCCAAGAGGACAGGATAGAAAACGCCGAGCAAAGTGTATAGTACACAGAGGGAGAACTGGGTATCCACAGGAGTGAGGAGGCTGGTTAGCATTGTCCATTTGTCATACACAAAGAGAGGTAAGCAGCACCAAGTCCGTGATTCCAAAAACACAATGTCGAGCAACAATGCTGGTAATGCACAAGCGAGGTTTAAGTCCACAAAGCCAATAGTAAACAGGGTCCAAAAGCAGTCCAGGTCATTCACAGAAAGGCAGAACAACCACAAGGGAATCCAAAAATCAGTTTAGGCAGCACACAACTCACATAACCAGGCGGGGGTCAGGCGTAGACGGGGTCCAAGATCAGGCAGGAGTAATAACCAAAAAACAAAAATAGAAACAATGCGGGATAGCTGCTCTCAGGAATAATCGTAGACTATCCGGCACGGGGAGGGCTCCAGGGGACCTGCTTATATAGGAGGAGTGACAGGTGCAGACAATCACGATAATTAGAGAGAGGAGGGAGGCGGAGCAGGAAACTGACCAAATAAGGGAAGAGAGGAGCAGACAAGCATCAGAGCATAGAGACCGTGACAATGTGCGTGTTTGAGGAAATCAGTATGATTCCCTCCCAGGAGACAGAAATAGAGAAAAGATGTAGAGACAGATGGGGAAAGAAAACAATCGGGGTGAGGAAAGAGCGCGAGGGAAGATAAAGTGAAAGAGACAAACAACAACAAGAGCTTTCCATTCTAAGTGTAGTACCTTTAAATCTCTCGTAGCTCTTCTTCTCCATGCTGGTAAATTATTCAGTGCTGCTGATTTATCACATTCAACAACAACACAGGCATAATAGTTGTGTGTCTTAATGGGAACTTCCCCAGCGATGGAGACTTTTAAAGCAAGGCTCTTTATGCAGGGAGCAGAGCCAGAGCCACTGTTGACCCGACCTAACAAAAGCTATTGTTGCAAATGTCTGATAAGTTTCCAGCATTTACATTAAATCTAAACTTAATTGAAATTTATAATGGCACAACATGTAAAGCTAAATATCAAATAGATCACGTTCGTCTGTACAGGCAATGGCTGATAAATGTGCATCAGTGTTCTTCGTATTTTTATCAGTAGAAGAAGTTCAACAGTCTGCCCAGGTGTCAGGTTACCCAGCATAGACCCTGGTGCCTGACTGTGAAACATTCAAGGCTGCAACTTAAGACTGCAATAGCCTATCCTGGTTTCTGGCTTTTGAATATTAGCATTAGTGGTTTGTGCCGGATGCTTCTAACAGAGTTGTGCTATTAAAATCACAGCAGGCTTAATATATCTATTTCCCTCCTAATAGTTCAATATGAGAACCTAATGGCCCCCAAGAACAGCAACAATTTCAGTCTATAATAGAACACTTAAGGGTAAAATTGTGTACTGGTGATTCTAACTCCAGGGCTGAATAACAGCCTACATTTTTTAACGGGACTCTGGGTTGGTTTGCAGTTATTAAATAATCATAATGCTCTGCTTCTTATGATTTATGTGATAAACCTCACAGTTTAAGAATGTCACTGTCAATTTTGCCCAGCACGGTTGAATTTTAGGATCTATCAACTCTGGTCAGTCATCTGGCTCATATTGTTGTGACAAATTCAAGAATATGATGTAGTTTGATTACTTCTTAGAAAACCAATGGGTTTGTTATAAAAGATATCTTTGGGAAGGTCGCGTAGGAGTAGAAAGTCTTAGCTGAGAGCCATTTGGTCTAAATGTGGTGAAAAGGAGAGCTGTGCTCACATGTGTGGCTTAAGGCCTTGGTCTTTCAAGATATTCATGAACCGTACATAAAAGCACAGCTGACATCTTGAGAGCACCCTTTTCAGATGGGTAAAGGTGACATTTGTGTTGTGCTGTTTGCAGATGACGCGCTTCATTCTGCATTTTGCTTCAGAGTTTCGTCAGTCTGTGTGCCTCATATCCTTAATCCTGAATGTTTTGTGGATGTTTTTGCCGAGGGACACAGCAACTGATGAAGGTGTTCTAAAAATATATATTTTAAATTTATTTATTTTATTTATATTGTTTTAATTTATCTTTAAAGAATTTAACTTTTTGGTTTTGAAAACTCCATGATATTCAATTTGTTATTAATATTTATTAATGTTCTTTCAAAATTTTTTTATTCAGCCAAAGTGTTGAAACAACTACAATAACTCAAGCTGTATTGAAAATAATTTAAAACGTGTGCTTTTCTGCAGTTTTTGTGTTTCTCAAAATTTAGGTAAATGTGTTGGATGCATGTGGTCTTCTTAATGAAAAAGAATCAAAGGGCAGGTAATGCACATTCACATGCTTAACTGAATCTGAGCTAGCACAAGGAGGACCAATTTGGTCTGCCACCCTAAGATTTTCACTGGCCCCACCTGTCCTGGTCCCGATTATTGCTCTCTTGCTTGAGCATGTTTTTGTGATGTTGTTCACTTGTCCATCTCTGTCTCTGTTTGTCCAACCCAATATTAAGGACTTCTTTGCGTTGAACACTAAAGCACATGTGGGTGCTGCCATTTTGTGATCTCCCGCAATCTTGTGCCACTCACCGCTCAAGCCTACCTGCCAGTTCCCAGCTATACATTGTATTCACTCACCTGCCCAGTTCCTGAATTCTGTATCCCCTCACCTGCATATCGTCTGTTCTTTATAATATATCAGCTCAAACTCACCTGCGTGAATGATGCATTCTGGGTCCTCACTGAAACCTGACATGTTCACAATATGGGTAAGGTTGAGAGAAGAGAACAAACAAAAAAAGGTAATGACATAGTGTCCTATGTTTAATGGAACTGTTTCTTACATAGGATATAATATGATGCTGTAGCTTAAACATAAACATCTGAAATTAATGGTGCAGTCCAGTCTAACCCTCCTCTTCAGAGAACTGAAGGGGTCAAAGGACTGATAGTTAGGTGCAGTGATTGTAGTAGGTGTAATAACGTTTGTTTATATGGTCACTAGTGACCAAAGTATATAACATATCTATGATGTGAATGTACATCCAAAATCAAAGTAATGAACTGCAATAAATGTAAAAAGGAAACTGAGACTTCTGAGACACCATTTTGAGTTTAGGAATTTTGACCTCAGGTCAAAGAGTGTAAATGTAATGTAAATAAGTGCAATTTTAAATTTATATTATCATTCAAGTGTGCTGATATTTGTCTTCTGGACTTTCTAATAGTGGGTACGTCTTCTAGCAGTGATTAAGAGATGTACTTCCCTGCTCAAGAAAGAACACTGCAGACTTTGGCCCAGAAGCAGACTGATAAAAAACATTATTTTAGGTTGAACTTTTTAAAAAATCTGTAGAAGTCTAGTTTAGTCAGGTGGGTGGACAGTGACACCACCGCAGGAGCAGCCATTTGGACAAGAGGATTATCCATGAACTGGAGCCAACTTTTAAGCCTCTTTCCTTTTCCTATCTGTGTTGTGTCCTAAAAAGATAATCACTTAATTAAATATTGATGATATTTCAAACTGGAAGCTGGCAATCTGACTTCTGGAAGGGCAGAATGATTAGGCCAGTGTTCACTAAGTCATAACCGGTGCTTCAAAGGAGGTTAGAGATGTGTGAAGTGGGTGGAGGTGATGGTGGGGGGTAGTAAAAGAGAAAGAAGTAAACAATGAATAGGCACATGAGATTAAAGAAGAGATTGGATTTGGATTTGGAAAAAGCAAGAAACTAACGAACGTGAAATCTAAAAAAGGGATGAAGAGCAATGAGAAGATGCCTAACCAGGGTCTGAACAAACTAGTTACAGGAAACACCGATAAAAAGAGTGCAGTATTGAGTGCTTTTAAAACTAAATGATTAATTCACAACTGTCTGCTTTGTATCATATCCTATCATACATTTTTCATACAGCAGCAATACCATGATGGGACGATTGGCTTTCCTCCTGTGGACACATGGGAGCCCTTTGGTCCATTAAAGTGTGTGAGTGTGTGTGTGTCCATGTGTGCACATTGGAAAGAGATATTTGCTTTTAGGAAGGAAATCCAATGGTCGAGGAAGTTGCAGAGTGCAGAATAAGTAGAAAAAAATGCAGACACACAGTAAGGAAAAGGTGACTTGTACAAATACACACCACAAATACACAAAATAAGTCAATTTCCATCTGGTGATGTTTACTTTAGAAAGTGCGTCTGCTCCTGCAAAAGCGGAGGCAGAAGGAAGGAAGAATAAATGGCAGAGGGATGGTGATAACAGGGGGATGAAGCAACAGACTGATGGAAAAAGTGAATATTCCTCTGGTAGAAATCTTCAGATTACACGCCTGGTTAGATTTCATCATCCCCATAGGTATTCTGCACTGTTAGTTTGTCTCCCTATCTGTGTGTGCATGTACTCAAGTGATTTCAGCACAAGACAGCCACTACATGGGGATATAAAGATGCTTTGTAAATAATACATCTGGTGTTTACTGCATGTAATATATGTGACATTTAGACCAACTACTACATTATCTTGTCTGCACACAAGGAGGCAAATTTACTGGTGGATATAACAGGGAATTCAAAAACACCTTGTCAAGACAGCACATTGGCACAGTGGTGAATGCCGATGTGCTGTTCTGACCTTGTTCATTTGTACAGTTCACTAAATGGCAGCACACAAAGCACCTACACCATACAGTAAGTGCGCCACAGAAAAACATGTCCACTTTGAGACATGTTAGAGGATTAAATTCTTATTGCTGAAAATGAACTCACTGCACCAAACATACCTTGTCTCTGAATTTATCTTCATCCTGCCACAGGTTAACAGAGCATGTATGCTCTTTTTCACTAATACCCCGAATCACTCTCCATATTAACATTGTATCTGGCAGCTACTGTGCTTTCCTGTTCACAAATGAGCACCTGAAGGTTACCTGTCGTGTTCGGGTGCTCCTTAACATCAGGTGCTGAGAAAGTGTTTCCAGTTCATTTTAGCTGCCAATTTTTCTAGGTTGTTCAGATATTTAACCACTGTCTGCTTTCTAACAACTGTACCACAGCTTTGCCCTTAAAAGTCTGGATCATTCTTGTTGCATGGATTTCAACTTTGTCTTTAATAAACTTTTTCATATCTTTTACTCCTTAATGATTGACTCGACTTTATCAAACATTTTATAGGCTATGCCCTAAAAAAATCTATATTGTAAGAATCATAAGCACAGCTGACATGCTGCTGGGTCAAGTACAAATAAAAAGATAACATTGGCTCACTATCAATTTTTTTTTTTCAAAAAGAGAATTTCGATCCAGGTTTTGACAGAGTGAAGGGTCAATAGGCAGGTTTTATCAACTTTCTGCTGAATCGCCAGTGCACTGGCCAAATGGCCATTCACAAATTAAAGTTTCAATAGGAAATGGTGAACTATTCATTCTGCTTCTCTGTGCCTGAGGCAGGTGTTTTACACCGTACGGCCTGCTGTGTTATCCACATAGACAGTGATGCATTCCCCGAGTTGCCAGGTAACATATTACAGTCCTACACGTATGTTTCAGGTTTTGGGCCAACGCTGTTGAATTACAATAAGTGCAGACATTTGTAAAAGTCACCTTTGTCACTGTGTGCTCATGGTAAGAATAATGCACTAGCACTGCAAGAGTCTGTTGTGTTCTTTGTTCTATACTATACAGTATGTAATCTACACAGCACAGTGGATTTAAGCACCAACCAAACACCCTATGACACATTCCTGTAATTTTTGGTAACTCACTAATAAGTATGTTCAGGAGAATAAAATCTGAAGAAGCAGGCTGTGTGATAAGTCAGCATCTTTATCTTCCAGTCATAACAAATAGCTTTGAAACAAAATAGTTGTAATCTGCAACAAGAGGGATGTGATAAGAACAAGAAATGAGATTAGAGAGGCCACCAAGACGATGTTACAAACAAGAAAGTGGATAAAAGGTTGTCGTCTTACGGATAAAAGAACACAGCTGTAGAATCACGTAACAGGCAGCAGCATTTAACCAATGTTGTGTTAGACAATTGAATGGACATTAACATTGGTTTAGATGTTAGTGGAATACCCAGCCAGATATACACACACACCACCCTACCCCCAAGACAGTGCTATGAGCAAAGCACTGGATAAAAGCTTGTTTTTACGAAGATAAGAGAACTTGCTGAGAGCATAGTAAGATAAAACGCTATGTAAGATAACAGCCGTGTAATATGTGTTACTGTTCCTTAATAGATGCATCGAGGTTGGGGAATAAGGGATTACGTGTAACAGGATTATAGGAATGTGATTATGGCAAAAAAAAAAACTGAAGCTGTAATCTGTTACAGTTACTAAAATAAGCACAGCAATCAGATTATAATCATTTATTGTGACCTTTGTTTGATATTATTTAGTGGAAATAATGACACATCAGGGTTGGGGGAGCGACAGATTATATGCAACAGAATAAGCCTTTACGAATTTACAAAGCCTGTTACAATTTTGAGGCAGAATGACGTCATGGTGATAATTTAGCCATCTTATTATTCTTGAAAATGTATTTGTTAGTTTGAACTTACAGTACTTATTCTATTGATGTGTCTGGGTGTCTTCTGTGTTTTGGATCATTTTGTACCGCATTATTTATTTTGTATTTTGTGACAGGATCTTTCTTTCCCTTGTCCTTCTGTATCATCACAGTTTCCCTAACACTATGGGTATAGTTGCTGTTAACTAGTTAAATGCACAAGCAACACAGCCTCCAACAATTTTTTGTGTTGGTTGCATGTCATCAGAAATTAAAGTTGTGCATTCACAAGATTCTGTCCCATAAAACCCAGTGGGACAGAATGAGTCGAACTCAGCAACAGCTTTGAACTGCCACAAAAATTAGGAATGTCCTATTACCAGTATCGAGTGTCTGGTACCACCCTCAAGTACTCATACTTGTAAAACTTCTTCGATATCCCACCCGATACCACTTTACTGCAACCCATGTCAAGCAGCACAGAGCAGATGAGACGAACAGTAAGTAAAATTGCGCGACTGATGGTAAATCCGGCTGATTTTCACAATAAAACATTAAGATATGCATAAGTCCCCTGTAGCTGGTTGACTGAATGCACCCAGTGCCAGTTTCTTATCCCAGCACATGCTCTACTAGACACTGGGTGTCATACATACTAACTAATTAATCATGAGGATTAATATAGTTTTAACAAGAAAAAAAGGCAAATATTGGATCAATTTGTGTTTGTTTAGTGCTAGTTTAAGAACATATCCTACTTTCAGTGATAAAGACGACACATACAGTGAATCTCGATCTAGAAAAATCTAGAAATCTAGAAAATCTAGAACATGGCAAAAAGCACAGACACAACGCTTCTACTCGCTCTCGGTGGAAAGTGAGGCTTTGGAGAAATCGGAGTAAACACACTTCAAAGCTGGCCCTGCTGGAAAATGAGACACTCAGTTTCACTCTGCATTGGTGGAAATACTGGGGTCCGCCACCTCCTCAGCTGCTGGAGCCCAAGTATGTAATTTCGAGCCGCCATGACATCGTTTACAATGTACGGAAAGTACACGTTGATGTGAAAAAACATATTATTATGGACTGGCAGTGCCATGCTTGTTTACATGTCGAGTTTTATGCTAATTTTTAGATGTGAGCAATAGTCTTCTGGTGTGTCTGGGAAAAAGTGGTATTGCTACATCCCTAACAAAAATAATGCTAAGCTTCGAAGAAAACATCCAGTTTTACCATAACTATCCGCATATCTATATACCTGCCATTTAAGCCATCACTGACATTTTCTCAGTCATTATCTGAACAATAATTTATGTTGCTGTGGTGTCTGTTTGTGTTGCAAGGTGAAAGTTCACAAGTAAGAAATTCTTTTGGTCAGTGATGATTAGACTCTAGTCTCACCCCTATTGGCTAAACTTCTAAATTCTCCAGATATAGACAAAGTACACAAGGAACTATGTGAACAATGACACAGGTGACACTGTCACACTATATACAGTATAAATGTTGGAAAATAGTAAGTATATCTCTAGCCTTGTACAGCATGTCAGCCCTATCTCTTAGGACTAAGTGTCCTGCAACCAGAGCTGCAAACTGCATTAATGACATTATTTGTTTTCTGCATTAACTTTTCCATAAAGAATAATCTTGAAAAATCCATTGACAGGCTCTATGATTGCGCTAGTTATCATGCAAATGGACCATGAAAGCAGCAATCCCGCTGACTGCATTCATCTGGCAGCAAACAGATCGAAAGACAAAACAATAAGGTAAAGACGACAAGAACAAAGCCAAATATGCCTCAAACAGGAGAGCGGGAATGAAGCAGAATGATAATATTGGTACTGCAGTGTTGGACTTCACTTAATCCCCATCATGTGTTAATGTCACTGTGACGGTGTTGTGCACTGCAATTACCTCCCACTCATACATTGTACAGACAGACAGGGACAAGAGCAGATGCTGCTGCTATGAAGACAGATCACTGTGGGTTCAACATGTCCTCCCTGGGCTGCAATGCTGGGTGTACAGAGATTGTGGGTCTGTGTGTATGTGTGTGTGTGTGTATGAGAATGATACAGAGTGGGACCTCAAATGCAGACTTGTCTATGCAGGCCTATTGTTTCTTCTTGTGTTGTTACATTATTATGTGTCTATTATGTCGATGAATGTGCTTGTGTGTATGCATCTTTGCATTTATTTGTGTGGGTGGTTTTGCCAGTATAGCTGTCCCTGCATTAATAATTTGTGTCTCAATACATATGTTGTACAAATGTGTGTGTGTGTGTGTGTGTGTGTGTGTGTGTGTGTCTTATTGATCAGCTAGACTGCACCCAAGGCTCCGGATGAACGACCCTCTATTAGGCTGTCTGTCTCCCAGGAAAGAACACCTAGCCTCAGGGAGAATATGATGCTCTGGTTCTGAGGTGCTAAAGGCCTGGAGGACTGGAATTTACTCCACTGCTTTATCCCTTAGCCAGACAACAGATTTTAGAAAATACCATAGCTGACAATCATGCAGATTGAATCATACCAAATACCTGAATATGGAGGAAAAAGTCTGCAGGTGGTATAACTGTGAAAAAACTTTCCCAAGAGGACATTATTCAGTAATGTGAGTACAGTATGTTTATGTATATACTTATAATTTAGGGTTTATATTTTATTCTGGGGCTCCATTAATACAAGATTTTATGGCACAAAGAGATATAGATTATGTATTTCCACAATTTAATGGTGTAATGAAAATTGTATTATTAGTGTGATCTTACGTTTCAGTGAAAAAAAAGCAAAAGAGAAAGACAGAAACAAAAGTAATACACCATAGAGAGTCCATATCACACCAGCTGTCATGCATTTTGCTTCCCTTTCTCCTTCTCCCTTCCCTCTCTCACCATCACTTTCATCGTCTGCTCCTCACAGACTTGCTAAACTGCATACTGGTAAGCTTTGACCTGAGGAAATAAATATATCCTGATGTTAAGTATATCCCCGCCACCAATACCTGGGCTTGTGTAGAACTCCTAACCTAGCATGTTTTTTGTTGGTGTAAATATTAAATGTCACCATCATTTAAACTGTGAAAACAAACTAAAGCAAACATTTGGTTGTTTAAATTCCAACCTGCATTTTTTGTCTATTTCAATTAGGGTTCCAAAACAAACTCATCATGCATGAGGACCCATTTCCATCTAGATTGTACATGAGTCCAGCTGGATGTCTCAGCAAACCTCCTCGCATGTGTAACCTCTGTCGCTTCTGGCAATTTTTTTTCAATTTTTTCCATTTCACACCCTTTTGCTCTGTTCCAGAACCCACCCATGTCTTTATAATTTGTTTAAACACACATCCCCATCTCTTTCCTCCTCCTCATCATCTCTTGCCTCCATCTTTCTTCAGTCGCTGCTGTCATTTCTCTCCTTAACCCTCCCACTTCAGTCTGACGCATCATTCTCACCTGTTACAGTGCCACACAGTTATGTAACTTGTCACTTCAGCTAACTATAATTACATTTTTTTCTTTATTTTCATTATTTCCATGCTTTAAATATTTTTCTTACTTAATATTACTTCTACTAATGTTTGCAAAATTTTTGCGTTGTCATTTTTTAAACTGCCTCTACAGTACAAGGAAGGCTTAAAGTCACTACTTTAGTTGCAATTTTCTTTTTCTTCTTCTCAGCCATCACCCCCCTGGATTATAGCACTCCATCTCGTATTTTCCTGGAAAGTACACTCAACATGTCAGACGTAAAAAAAGTCTGTGATACACAGGTAAAATAAAAGATTGCTTAAAACCATCACCTGTGTTTTATTTTCTCTGACATTTCAACCATGACCAGACATATAACAGTTTTTTTTCCAGAAAATGAATGTGAAAAACAAAAATCAGCATTAACTGAAAAATTAATCTTAACATCTTTGTCAGTGAGGATGTTTTACACGACTTACCTTTCTCATTAAAAGTGTTTCTCATTTAGCTGTTTTTGTGCTAGTAAAAGTGTTCCACACATTTTAAGCTATAAAAGAAAGTTATATTGCTCAAAGTAATTTAATTATTTGGTCTTTGATATGCAACATTGTTCCAGCTAGCAGAACTGGAGGAAGAGCAGTTCACCCAGCTCTGCTGCCAGCAGGTATGAAACTCAGTGTGCGGTTACAGCCGTTAAAAACACAATAATGAGAAGTCATGAAGATAGGTAATTCTGGATAGATGACAGTCGACTGCGTAAACCGAAGTAGGTGTCCAATTAGTGGTGTACCACATACTGTAACACACATTCAAATTGTAATTATCTGGGCTCAGGCAAATGGCACCTTAGAGATGAAACATAAAGCCTCAACATAAAGACACATTAGTGAAAAGCATCAAGGTGAGTTTTTCTAAACCCACCTCTTACAACACCAAGCATGCAATCACACTACCTTTGCTGGTTCAAAGGTATTTCCATTTTATTATTGAACATATGATCTATATTCATATTTTACGGCCTGAATACTGCATTATATCTTACTTTATATTCTAGTAGACATTCATCTTCCTTTTCCTATGAAGTATTACCACTTCTGTTCTCATGCACCATTACAGTACTTGATTAAAGTATTTTGTTCTATATTATGCGGCCAGGCCCCGAACCACAGACAAAGAGTGTGAGTATCAAGAATGAGAGAAATGAATGAGGCATCACGAGCTTGATAATATCACAATGGACAGAACCTACACACAATTCTGCTGGCACTGAATGCCTGAATTAAACATCTCTCCGCGATGCTGAGATGTTTAAACGTCTATCAGAGTCTACAGAACTGAACTGATTTGAACTGTAACTACACACAGAGAAAAATAATGGGCTAGATCTATTTTCTACCCTAATGGAAGTCAGTGTCCATTAGCTACAGTACACACAGCTTTTTTTTATTTTTTCTTGCACTCTTGTACCACTATTAATGCGAGAGTAAGAGAGACGGGATTTTCCACCCATGTGCTTCACAGCACACTAAAGATTTATGAATCTTAGATCCTGCACATTATGGGTCAAACATATACCAGATTACAAATGTGTGTGTAAAAAAGTATGCAGGTCAGGGACCGTGGCACAGGTGCAGACATAGCACAAGAAAACAAAAACAAAACATGGAAGTAACGATAGAAGTGCCCAAGATGTTGAGATGATAAAAAGGGATGTTACATATAGAGGGGAAAATAAGATTAAGGGAGCAGAAGGAGAAAATGAAAATGTGACATGCAGGAAGCACAATGCAGCAACAGTTCGTGGGACCCTTGTAGTATCTAGCCATGATTATGTGCAACAGCCTCGCTCTCAATGAGATTATTTTTTAGATAGAAAGCGTCGTCTGCTGTGGGGTATTTGATTTTACTGTATCATGACTAAACAGAACAGTGGGCCTCATGCAAGGACAATAACAAAGATGCATTTATGAGAAATTGAAACATAATTTTCTTAAATTTTTCCTTAGGTAGCCTACAAACAAAATGTATGACTAGTCCGGACCTCTTGGTCTTCATACTGATAGTGTTTTTTAGCCTAAACCCATACATACATATATATTTACTGTGTGTTATTCATGCGCATTTGACTCTTCTTCCTTTACACCTCACATTAAATTACAACCCCAATTCCTAAAAAGTTGGGATAAAGGGATAAGATAAAAACATTTACACCATAGGATTCCAGAGGCCATTCAGTGAAATCGACCCTTAAAGAGCTGCTAATTTACTAAAATAGCTCTATAGACATGTCTAAATTGAATTACCTGCATTTATGTTTGTGCAATACTAAAACAGAGATCTGGTAGCTGTGATACTTGAATGAATGTCCTCTATCAGCACTCATTTTTCTCTATCTTTTTCAGCTATTGATTTCTTCTACCATAACCTCAACAGATGGCTTGACACAAAAAGAGAGCAAAGGCAATGTGAAGGAGAGTGGAGATTCATCTGTAGAATAATGTTTCAGCTCTCATAAAACCATGCTGCTTGGTGCACTAAACCTGCCTTTCTGACTGAGGAGGTTGAAAAATGTAATTTGTCTTTGCAATGCCCTGTTTGAAGTGACCCACGTCTGACTAAATTTTACCTCCTACCAACCAATTTTGTGCCATGTCTGCCTGTATGTCTATCCATCTGTCTGCCTGTCACAATGCATCTCATTCTCATCTGCTGAAGTGCCACGACCCTGCGAGCTGAGGTATCCTTCCTCATTCTGCACAGTTTTGATATTTGACAAATAGTCCCTACAGAATGGCACAAAGCTTGTTGCAGAAAGACACCTGACATCATTGTTTCAGGGGGCATCAACTCCTCTTCTCTCTGCCTCTTATCTTCCCTGTCTCTGTGACACTATATTCAAGAGTATTTCTGTACAATGCAGCATTTTCTCTTTCTTCTTTGTTGAAAAAAGAAACACCTCTCCATTTGTTATTTATTCCTTCCTTTCTCCTATACATCATACTCCTTTTTGCATGTTGGTTAATCCATTATTGACACTGAAAAGTTTCTTTGAGTGTTCACAACCTGTCAGAGACACTCAGGTGTAATGGGAGAGGATATGGACCTAATGGCATCGGTGCAGTGGAATGAATAAATAAAACACACAACAACAACATGGAAAGAAAAGGAAGAAGGAAGACATTCTGAGGACAGTCGAAAAATGGGAGAAAGAAAAAGGCAGAAGCAAATAAACCACAATCTGACATCAAAAGAAGAAAGACAAAGCACAAAGACAAAAGTCAGGGTGTAGTGCAGAAGCGGACAGGAGAGCAGAGGCATTCCCGGTGGTGCCAACATGTTGGGGCTTAGTCAGGCACACACACACACAATACTCACACATAAATCTGTTCTTCCTAACGAGTGAAAACCCTCTGAGCAGAAAAACTGTGATGTCTCTGGTGGCAGGTTGCAAAAAGCTTTTTCTTCGCCTCACTCTGCTTTGCTGTCGACCTAACTCCTTAAGTCCTTTATCTCTGCTGCAGTACACACTGTGCGCTCCTACCCCTAAATTCATCCATCCATTATCCTACGCACATCTCCATCTTTCCCTCTAATCACGCTTAGCATCCATTTAGCCATCCTTAGTGTTTCCATCCATGCATCCATTTACGTTGTCAAAATAACTGAAATGCCAAAGCTCCTTGACTGCTCTTGGGGAAGACTGAATCCAATATTGGATTTTTTAAACAGTCAAGATTTCCACCCAATGTGTTCGTCAAACTACAATTTCACTTGAACGTCAATCTAGGTGGGTCAAAAGAGAAGAATAGAGTATTAAGAGTAAAAAAGGATGAGGGGGATAAGGGGAAGAAGGCAGAAGAGGAGAAAGGGGAGCAAAAGAAGGAAAAGGAGAAAAAAGATTCCAGTAAGAGCTGAAAGAGGACACAGCTATGCAATTATAACTAGAGTGGGCAAGAGTGAGTACATTTTACTAAAATATTTTCTATTTTCCCAATGAGAAATCAAATTATTTCAAATGATTTCAGTAGAGTTTATGTCATATAACACACATATAACAACAGAAATGTAGTATGTATCTCTATAGTATGAATCTCTTGATACAATTTGTAAGGAGCTGAATGGAAAATGTCCATGTCACCTGGCCTGTGAAGGTTTATATCAATTACACAGTTAACTTTTTTCTTTTTCATTTTACAAGATAAGACAACACCTGAC
>OMLM01005188.1:33229-48514 GCA_900302695.1 Helostoma temminkii
CAAGATAAGACACCTGACAACACAAAATATTGTTCAGGCTGCTAGTGAGAGGGACAGAAGGTGTAGTTAAAAATTATTTCTAATTTGGAGTCATTATTGGAAAATCAAATTCTTTAAGTCACCACATAATAAATGACAAGTGAGAGCTACCAGGCATTTATTAGGACATATAGTTGTCTATTGCCCATGCAACAATGAACATCAATATTACATCTATATGTGATCTGCTCCCATGGTAGTTAGTATCTAGTAAATAAATGTGGACCCAGAATAGAGCCCTAGGGAATACCACAAAAGAGAGGAGCACAAAGGGATGCATAACAAAGAATCATCATCTATTCAAGAGATATGAGCTGAATAATGGTGCAGCCTGAAAAGCTGTATGCGTTTCAAAATTTGTAAATATATTACTGAAATTTTGGTCTATTTTGGTCCATTCCCTAGCACAGATTCCTTAAGCCATCCTTCCTAAAGCTTGTTTTTTTAGCAAAACAAAGCCAGACTTTATCTCTTTCCTACACATCACTCTAAGGATGACGCCAATAGACACAGCACACATCTTCTCTCCCTCTCTTCCTCATTCTCACCTCCCTGTGTCCTTAGTGACACCTAAAAAAAACTGAGATGACAGACAAATCCCCTGACAAAAAGATTGTGAGCCAGAGAGCAAGAAAATAGTGACTGTGGCATAAAGTGCCAGTCTCAGCAGGCTAACCCACTCAGGATTCCATTAAAATCCCTACTTTGTGTGTATTTATGTATAATGACTCTCCAATAAAATATCATAATGCCCATTGCTTTGTGTAGCAGTGCGCCTTAGTGGGTTGGACAGTGACTCCCCTAAAAAGAAAACAGACAATTACAGGAAGAAAACTAACAAAAAGAAAAAAATACTCTGACTTTGAATTGAAAGTTATGCATGCGCTCCTTTTTCAATTTTTCACGTGGCATGAATTTATTTTTAGTGAGCATGTGATTCTAAAGCATTCAGGCTGAAGACTTTGCATTTAAGTGCATTTGAGAGTTCTTGTGCCTGCACAGGCCTGAAGCTGTTCACGGGGATTAAAAAGTCAAGATGGTATTTGGCATTGTCGACCTAACCTTCCTGATTATCTGACAGCAAAGAAAGGAGAACTGAGGACCACACTATCCTCACCTGAGCTGATGAAATAGGCAGCTCTTACCTTTGAAATTCAAGAGCTTAAAATTTTTGAGTTTTTTGAAATTTGGTTTTAGAACTCAAGATAGCTTCCAATCAGCTCTTCTGAGAGTTTTAAATTATGCCTTTTTAGCAACTGACTCTGGGGATTGGGTTGTTGTGCTTCTTGATTTAACTGCTGCTTTTGACATGGTGGACCATGAAATCCTGATCTATCATCTGGAGCACAGGGTGGGCATTAGAGGCATTGCGCTGGAATGGTCCAGATCTTCTCTGACTGATCGAACTTTCAGTGTCAGCGATGGTTGTGTCCTCCTCTGAGCCTTTCCTGTATGGGGTCCCACAGGGCTCAGTGCTCTGCCCTCTCCTCTGCCCTCTCCTTGTCTCTCCTGTATTAAAGTTGTGCCAACTGACTATGGTCTGCTGTGGCAACCCTGTCTCCTGACAAACTATGTTCCTATACAAGTAAACTAAAACCTTGACCACATTTCGAATGAATGAAACGTCACACTAATTAACAAGAATTGATTCGCAAGGAGGTAGCTGGGGTGGATGGTGGGCATATATTGTGCAGAACAGGCAATCTGCAGACCCAAGAGTAAGACCAGAGTCCTGCGTGAGGTTGGGTTTAGGCATGAAAAATACTTTGGTTAGGGGTGGAGACAGATGATGTTTGTTTTTGCATTTGTATGCAGACGTTTTGTGTAGTGATCTGTTAAATATTTGGCTAATACCCAGCTCAGGCTTTCCTTGACCCTAACCCAGTGCTGTGAGTGCCTGAATCCAACCATAAAACATGTTAATAAAGTTGGAGTCATATGTTAGCATGTTAAAATACAATATCATATATTTTAGCGGGAAGCGATATTGACATTGCAGATTTGATAATTTGGCAGACAAAAATATGTTCCTTTGCACATTTAAAATGATATTTTAAATAACAACGTATTTGCAACTTGTCATTTACTTTAATTGTAAACATATGGATATTATGTTGACAGAAAACATAATCCAATTGCAATTACGTTTCTCATAAAAACATTATCGTGATTGCAGTACAGCTGTATAGGAAAGTAATATTTAAGGGACTGGGTTAATTGTGGTGACCTCAACGACAGGATAAGCTGAAAGTCAAAAAGAAAAAAAAAAGTGATATTTAGGCATATAAGAAATTCTGCAAGGTCTTTAACATGAATCCACTGAGTTGGAAACAGTCTAATGTGCCAGCTCCACAGAACAGTGGAGTTTGACAATGGAGTTTGACAACAATCTACATCTACATTCATTTTGATGTGGTATACTTCATTCAACTTCTTCACAAACCATTCACACTGTAGTTGAGCTGAAATCTTATGCATGTAACATGTACACTGTAGCAACAGAGCACACACACACAGAAACACACCTTCTCAGTTAATAATGGTGTCCTTTGCCCTATCTACTGAAAGCTAACATAATGGACCCGAGTGATAAACCACTTCCATTTTCCCTCTAAGCCTGTTTAGTGAAGTCTGTGAGGAAAGAAATGATGAAGCAACAGAGAGAAAAAAAGACAGACTTTGTCTGAGTGAAAGAGAAAGGGAGAGAAGAGAAGAGGCAGAGAATAGGGGATCAAGAGAGGTGAGACACTGAGGAAGGGTGTGTTTATATTGCTGAGAGGAGAAGAAATATTAGATACAAATTATTCATGTGCTTACGCCAATCCACGTCTCATGAGAAGGGCTCATTTGTACCTTGAAGACAACACTTAGTCGGGCATAGCGAAAGGGAGTGAAGAATCTAGCTGAGCTATAGGTAAAGTGAAGCCTGTAATAAAAGCTGAAAATGCAGAAATCGATGTGCAAAAAACAAATAAATAAAAATAAACTAAATGCGAGCTGTGATCACAGTGCAGTTTATAAGATGAAGTCATGATTGTCTGGGTAAACTATCATTACAGTGATTAAAGTTGCACGCAGTCTTTTTTACAAAGCAATAAAGCAAGATCAGAACTCTGCCACAGAGATGTAAAAATCATAATTGCAGCTGCTGGCAAAAGGATACCTACTCTGTGTCTTTGCTAAGTGCTCAAGTGTCAGTCTATGAATTTGTATTAAAAGCCTTCCAATGGCTCTGTGCTCAGTGCTAAAACATCACATTATTTCCTATCTAAAGTGCTTAACATTAACATATTGAAATATATTTTTTGTATGGTGTAAAATCCCCAAGAAGTATGGAGATATGCATGAATCTAGACACTATAGTGTATGTGTTCATTTATGTTTTGTTCCAGGGAACTGACGATTACAGGATCGCAGCAGATGTTAAGGCTGTGCCAATGAATTGACTGTGTCATTGTCCAACCTCAGATTTTTGGTGTACTCATCATTTCACATGATAAAATTGTGAAAAGGGCACACTTAACTTTTATTTTTGTCAGAGTTATATTTGTTAGTCATTGCTTTGCCTTACATAAACAGAATTATTGCAGAGTAAAGTAGTGGAGAGATGCAGGGAGAATGAGCGAGACACCTGCTAGTTTCACCGACAGATGTGAAACTAAAACCTGTTAATGTCCAAGAAATAGAGAGGCGGAGAGATGGAGAGACAGAGACAGATGGGAAACCTAAGCTAACTTGGCATTGAAGGTCAAATGCAGCAGGAAGCTGATCAATGGGAGATGACTAATAAAGACTCTGATCGCTCACAGCATATCAGTGTGTGTTTGCGTGGTTCTGTCTGTTTGTGTTACTGAGCATGAGGCATTGCAGCCTCCTGCAAGGAGTGTGAGGTCCTTAGTTCCAACCCCATCTCCTAAAAATAAAGTTAATTTGAAATTATACAGTGGAATTATACAGTGATGGATCAATGTCTCTGATGAATATGCAAGTTGGGCCAGACGCCCTTAACCTCAGCAAATGCAATACACATATTAGTCTGGGTCATACCAACAAGTACGTGCACATCGTTAGGTGAGGATACAATTTATTAAGGTTTCCTTTCGTCAGGAAGTTGTGTGTCTGATATGAGTAGTAACTAGAGCCAGTAGAGCCATAATGGCAACTTGGCCTAAGCTGACACCCTGTAGATGAGAGGCTCATCCAGCCACTGAGTATTTACTCTTTGCTTGGATGAAAGTGGGCATTAAAAGCTGTTAGAAAATTCTGTAGGTTGGGGTTAGAGAAAGAGGGCGAGCTAATTTATCACAGCAGGCTGTGATGCCCACCGCAGGGCATTCATCATTTATCCTGAGTGCCGAGCTTCCATTTAACTTTTTACATTGATAACTGAGTGTCTAATCATAAGCCTAAGAAGTTCAGTAATGCTGTAGTCTAATCAGTGCTACTCTTAGTAGTCACAGCAGTAACTGATTAGTTAATTATCAGTGTTTTGACAAATTTGCAAACTGACATTCATGCGTTTTGTTGTGCCACCCTTCCACCCCAACCTCATCTGGCAAAATTTGAGATTTAAGTAGTTGGTGGCCTTGTCATGTTCACGACGTTGATCATTTTTTGCAGTGCTTACAAATGTTCTAAAATGTCATATTTCACAGGAGGGCAGTCTCAGACTTTCATGGTTACACCAGTTGCAATTTTTGTAGTTGTTGTACTTAGATTAATGCATAATTGATCTAATCGTAATCGCAATGACAATGTGAACCTGTGCGATTACATAACTGCACAAGGTCGAGATTTCTTTAAATAAATATGTATGTGCGGGAACATAAAAATATATGTTCAGTGTTTGTGTGGAGTTTGCTTGCTATCTACAACCCTAATAACAGGGTGACCAGTATATCTATTCAGGTAGCTGAGTGAATGGTTACATGACCTTTCAGAATGCAGTGTTGCCAAATTAGCCTGTGTTGCTAGATGTAGCAACTTTTCAGCAACCTAGTGACATTTTGGCCAGGCATTAACTACTTTGAGGTGAGTTGATTAAATTTGTCAGTGAATGTTTATCCACTGTCTGTGACTCCTCCACTGTCTGTGCTCAATGGGGGGGCAGCAATCTGAATGAAGTGTGAATGAGCCGGAACTACCAATCATTTATCAACTTCTTCTCCTTTAATTAGAATAAACTTCAGTTAAAGTTAAGTTGACTATTTAGGTTTAATTTTAGTAGCGTGAGTAAATTCCAATGTTTGCATTCACTGAGGAATGATAGTTCATATTCTTTCAAATATCATTAATATGTGCATTTTCCTTGAAACCATCCAGTCTCATAATACAGTTTATTATACTGCAATCTTAATATTGTCCACAGGAATTGCAATATGACTTTTTCACCCAGTTTTTGCAGCCCTAGTTTAGATGTATATAAACATAATGGTTAAAAGGCGGGGTTGATGTGTGTGCATGTCTAATGTAACCTGACACAATCATGCAGCTCTCATTAATGAAGAGTAAGTAGTTGCTTCTGGAGGACAGTGAATGGATACCACAAGTTCGATGAGGGGAAACACACACCAGAGTACCTCCACACACACACACACACACACACACACATATACACACATGATAGCAGCACAGGTTCACACATGTACACACACATACACAAACACACACACACACACACACACAGGAGAAATAAGTGCTCCAGTGGTCCTTCCAGCCATAGAGTGAGTTGAATAATTCAACACAATTAATGCTGGCTAAGGCCCCATCTCTCATTCTCATTTTTTCTATGTGTATTCATTTTCTCTGTTTTGTTTTCAATCACTCTCTTCTCCAGTCGTCCTTTAGTCCTCCTTGTCTGTCTTTGTTAAAGGCAGTGAAGCATCGTAGTTTATGGCACAGATAAAAAAACACAACACATATTAATGTCAAAAACATACACAACTACATTTGCTGTTTTAAACAACCTAATGTGTGGTGGGTGTCCTTCCATTAGATTCAAGTGCAACAGGAAATGTGTTTTATATGTTTATAAGAAACAACAACAGTTTAACTGAAATACACTGTTAACATTGGCTATTTAGCTTAGGCATAGAAAAAGCCTATAGACTCTGACTGATAGAAGTAAAGAGGAAGCCATCACAAAAGTGAGTGTTTTACAAGCATCAATCAAAGATACTTAGTACAAAAGATGCCACCAAAATGAAAAAATGATGATGAAGATCAATTAAATTGTCTGCAGGGATGGCACATCAGTAGCAAAAAATTAACAATGCAGATTCATTATATGATCCTTGAGCTCGACCACTGTCAACATTCAGCTGAAATCTCACTATAACCTGCATCTTTTTCATCTATAAGTGGTGCAATTGATATCAAGGTTTGCTTTTTGAAACGTTCCTTAATGGCTCCATTTGGTTAAAGGGTCGAGTATTGTGAATTTTGTACAGGTGAAAATAAAGGCCAGGTGCTAGATACAAGGGAACTTCGGCTATCACTGGCATCATATCCGTGTTTATTTGTTTTGATTCACTGATGTTTTCTATTTCTTCCACCCTTTACCCATCTCTGTGTCTGTGGTGGCCCTGAAAAGCCAGCTGACCAGATGAAGCGTAATCATGTGAGCCAGACTATTTCCCCAAACTGTAACACACACACACACACACACACACACACACACACACACACACAGGTCTAACTGGGTCCAACTCAGCTATTTCCCTGTGTTGACACTTTGTCATTTGTTACGCAGACATCTATTCTCCTTCACCAACCTGGCTGGACCATGGCCAGAGTTTATTTTGTCGTGTCTGCTAGCCAAATTGCAAAAGAGACAGGGAATGAGAAAATAGCAAGAAAGGAGGGGAGCAAAAGATATGTGGAGAAAAAGAGAAGGAAGATAAAGAGCCAGAGCAAGATAAAGATGCATGGGTTACTGTTTCCCCAGGATCCTATGGGTATATTTGTGATTATTATAACAAAACTAAGTGACATTGCACCAAAACCGCATTAAAATGTGTGAATTTGTATTATTTTAAGCAACATTGTGGTTCCAACATTGTAAGCCAGCAGTAAAAAAAGGCAACTATATACTGGTTAATGTCAATCCTCCTGTAAGTCGTGTACGGTTCGAGTGATGCAGGTCATAGGTTTTGACTAGTAAGCAGAAAGACGTGGTGGCTTAATATTTGTTTTCTTTTTTGAAAATATTATAAAAATCTAGTATAAAGTATCTAAAGAGCTAATGCCAATTTTGTTTTTTCTGAAGAATCTGGTTGAGCCAATTTGCTCTAATTTCTCTCATTATGTGACGTTCTGAAAATTGAATGGATTCGATTTAAATATGAAAAAGAAAAGTAATTGCCTCAAGTGTTGATGTTGTGACAACCTTAATAAGAGCGAGAAACGCCAAGGAGAACTGAGGAGTTGCATAGTTTACAAAATGGATATGAGCATTTCCTAGACTGTCACCATACGATCTTGCTGTTTAAAAGCAAAAGATGAAAAGTTGGTAAAGAAGGGAGAAAACTAAAAAGGCATTTAGGAAACATCAGAAGGGAGAACAGAATGAGATGAGTGGGCATGATACACTGAGAGAGGGCCAGGTGTGGCATAAAGAAAGAGGGATCGATGAAGTGAGGGGCAGATGAAGTAAATGAGGGAGGGAAAGGATAGAGGACTGTATGCCAGAGAAACACAGTCCATCATGCACCCTGTCGCACTGTGAAAAGAGGAAGGACAAAGTTTAACCAGGATTTATCGCCTGTGTCTAGTCACTGGAATAAGGCTTTGGATATAGATCATTATGGAGGACACAAATAGACTTGCCTGCATCTGAGCTGGGGTCAGTTCACTTTCTTTTCATTCAGTTCAGGACATCCCTCAACTGACCCTGCCTAAAGTGTGCATGCTCCTGGGAGGAGCATCGGCAGACAAGTCAACCAGTGTCAATCATGTGTTGCAAAGAGGTAATTTGAGCGTTGCATTATCCTTGTACAACAAAGAGACAGCATCTAAAAACAAGGTGTTTGCATTCTCTGTATGAGATCAGATGCTGTTTGGTCATTCACAGTTGTACTGTACAGATCAATAAAAGCACCTCATTGAGGTTTTGTCTTGTGTTTATTAATAGGCGATGAGTAGAAAAAGAAAATATATTTATTTGATTTCTAATAAATGAGTTAAAGGATTTGTTTTGCTGTATTTGGTGCAACTGAGATTCTGAATTACTCAGTTACATTTTATTACATGGATGTATCTCATTTGTGTTACATATAGTTATTGGGTGAAAATCCTGTCCACAATGAAAACCGTTAATCCAGTGAGCCATTTTTTTTGAGTGTACCTGATTTCTACTCCCCCTTACAAAAAAGTAGTATACTTGAAGTTTATATTATTACTGTAAGTATACTTAAGTATACTTCAAGTATAGTAAGTTTACTTCTATGTATATCTAGTATACTTGCTAGTGGGACTAAATTGGCCCAGTTAGTTTACCTCTAGTACACAAAAAGTATAGTGAAAGTATACTTGTTTATTTTAGTTTAAAAGAAGTATACTAACGATTGGTGTCAGCTACAACAACTGAGAGTGACCAGTATTTAAGATCTATTCTGGGAAGTGTTTGGATGTAAACCTCATTCTGTAAGACCTCCCAGGGTGCGTTTTCACACTGAAAGCTGTATGAATTGAACAACGACTACAAAAACGGGCCAGTTAGCATTTGTTTCAGTTTTGGCCTGACTTTAGACTGACTTACTCTGGAAAGAGGAATCACTGCTCCATCCTCCAATTATCTCTTCTTTAATCCAGACACTAAATAATTAGTATACGTGGTCGCACTAAGGTTCTGTAGCAAATTTGCATAATATTTAATCTTCTTCAGCACTCATTTGCAGTCCCTGGAGTTGTTTTTGTGTGTGGAGTCAATTTACTGCAAAGCAAAATGATAAACATTGTAAGCAACACTATAGCTATGCTGTGAAATTTCTTTTCAGGGAGAGAGAAAGTGAGACCCGGTGAAGCGGCGCCACGGCAGTGAGTGAATGGCAATTTCATTTGGATGAGGACCAGTGAATTAAAGAGTGAAGGCCATTGTCAGTGGGTTCAATATGTTAAGGAGTGTACATCAGACTCCATTAACATTACAGTGATTCACAACAGATTGCTGTGGAAAAAGAGAAAGGGAGACAGGGGGTGAGAGGTGCACAGGCAAGGAGGAATTATAGAAGATAAACAGAGAGAGACGGAGAAAAAGAGAGATGAAGGTAAATAGAGAGGATGTATCTGAGAGGCTGTAGACAGTGTGTGTTGCTCTGTGGAAGGGTTTCTAATTGTAATAAGGCAATAAGGTTACAGGTCTAATTAGTGGAAGGCCTGCACAATCAGGCTCACTTACTGTAAAAATACTTTGGATAAAGTCAGCAAGGTCAAGAAGTTCTCTGAGTCTGACTTTTACTGCACTTTTGTCTGGTTTTCATTATGTCTCATTATTTTAGTCTACAGGAGTTGTGGCTAAGACTGGTATATATTATATTATATAGCAAGTCGGCAACTTGCTAAAGTATTATTATATATTATACAGTATTATTCACTGATACATTTTAGTTTAAGGTGAAAATCCGAATGCATTTACATTTCTTTCAAAGCAACGCTGCATTTTGTACAAAAAGCCCAGTTTAATCTTCACGAGGCTTCATATTCAGGCTGAGTAAGCAGCTGTACTGTACATTTTAACCATAATTTTGAAAGTAGCTTCCCAAAAGTAGGACTGATAGCATTACTGGGTAGTCTTTTGTTGTTGTTGATTTTTTTCCAATTGTGGAGCTTAGAAGAGAGTGGAAAAAGGCTATTCTCCGGTGAGTCCCACAACTTTTATCAAGTGCAATACTATCTTATAACAACTCCACAAGCTTCAGAGATAAAGTTGTTTTAAAGGTGAACTTCACCATTTCTGGTCATCATCCACGTCAGATCTGATACTACTACATTTGTGAAAAAGTTGTATAAAGCCTTTTCTGACTCTAAAAGGGGGCTGCTGGAAGAAGACACAGTAAGCGTCCAATTATGTCAACTGAGACTAGAAGTCCTACAATGAAAAGTCAGAATGAAGTGAGCTTTCCAGACCTCTGTAGACTTCTCAACTCTGCTTGAGGCCAGAAACTCCAGGCTACATAAGCTGCTATGAGCATAAAGGCTAATTCAAACTTTCCATTTGCCCTCTGTGGGATCCTTGCACACACCCCTTTGCAGTATTCATTTGGGGAATATATACATGGACATGTTTCACACATGCCCACTACACACCCTGAAGGCAACTCCTGGACAGTAGCAACAACAGGAAGAAGCTAGAGTTGGGTGATAAAACCATAATTATGATAATGACAACAATGCTGCTCTGAACCAGTTGTGTCTGGAATAATAATGTCAGCTGGCAAAAGCACCCATGTACATCAGGAACCTATTGAAAAGAAGTGCCACGGGGAATTTGGTAGTGTGGTAGCTTGCTTTGGTATTCACTAGTATTTTTTTGTCTGAAGCAACACCATACTTTAGAGCACACAAAATGCTAGGCTTTAGTGTTCTGGACTCAACAAGTGCTGGTGGTCCCCCTAAAACAACCAGTGTGATACCACAGTGAGCACTTTCTATAGGTTATGACAAAAAAAGTCTTATTTACAAATGCAATATCATACTTAAAAAAAAAACAATGCCAGTAAGCAAGGTTGAAAATGTCAGATTTAAGTGGCTGAATCTTGAATATCTGTTTTATTATTGATTGTTTATCTAAATTAAATAACAATATTACCAGAATTTTATGCTTTGTTTTTGGTAAACTTCAGATGTGCTGTGCACATTAAATCAGTAGGTAATGTGGCATAACATATAGCAAATACCAAATTTTCATTTCCAGTTTCTGTCCTTTTTAAGATGACTTTTTTCTATAGACGGGGGTGTTGTGAATTTCCAAAATAAGTCATTTGTAATGAAAAGAAAAAGAAAATGATGTATTTGGAGTGCACCATAAAACAAAACCTGCCCTTGAGACTATCACAAGCTTTTAGTTCTGTCTCCTTTCCTTTCATTCTCCTTTTCTCTGTCTGACTCTGGCCTTGTAACCTCGCCAATCAATCTGAGATTTTTTTCAGGCTGCCTTGTCTACAGAATCACAGACTTTCAGGGCAGATTGAGGAGCAAGTAATTCCTGCCAAATGAGGCAGCCACAGCTGCACATCCCTGGCCTGATTTCCTTTCTGCACAGGTGAACTAAATTTTGACCAAGGTTATGACCGGTAACAGTAATCATACATCACTAGGAGGATATAGACTGTTTTCAGGTAAGCTTGAACGGGGTCGTGAGGTCACTGGAGAAAGGTTTAATGAATGCCAAATTATCCCCTTCTGTCACTGCCACCCTGAGGGATGCTGACAGTGCCCTGTGTTAACAGAAAGACACACAAAACACACACACTTATGCACATACACACCAATGATAACTGTGTCTGTTCCTCATTGTCCTCTCTGCTCTTTGCCCCGTGGGTGAAAACCTGCGGAGCATGTGGTGATGTTCCAGTTGTGTTTCCAGTTAGGAAGCCTTTGTTTGCATGTGTGTATGGTTCTGGTTTAGGAAGGAGGCCTGCATGAATTACACACAGCAGAAAACAAGGACTGCATTATTAAGAAATAAACTCTAGCAGGTCGATCAGGGTAGCAAAGTAGAATAATGTGAACTCATTTGATGTAATATTTAACAGTCCATCCTCATCGTTACCGAGTTTGTCAGACAAGTTGGAATCATGAAGTAGATTTTAATTTTGGTCAGACTTTGACAAGGCATAATTTAAAGAGAAAAGGGGGCCCTGTGCAAATGTTTATTCACACACAATCTAATAAGTATTAATGTTTATACACATTCTATCATCTTTCTGTTTAAGTTCTGAATTGATTATTGATTAAAATTGTCCAAAGGGCTGGTTCAAATTAAACTGACTTGATCCAATACAGGGATTTGCTGATGATGTAATATGATGTCTATGTGGTGAAAGGGATGAAACATTGGCTGGGCTAGCTCAGCATATTTCATTATTCACTTGTTATTTCATCATTTTATGTTTCAGCAGTTTTCTGCAGCAGCACAATATTCATTTCTCTCTTAACAGAAAGCTATAAAACGTTCCCTCTTGTTTCCCTGTCACTGGTAGTGGTGTGGGCCAGCATATATTTGCATTTATTCTTCACTTTTTTGTTCTGAGTCATCTGTGCTGAACTTATTTAGTCATATAAATGTAGTATATATTCATAATAAAAAAATTAAATCCCCACTTGTGGGCAGTCTTTTTCTCTACCTTTAAGAGGCCTGGGAGCTTGAGGGCTCTGTACAGTATCTTAGCTGTTATTAGGACTACACTTTTCTGCACAGAGATTTCTGATGTTGTTCCTGGAAACTGCTGGAGCCACTCTCCCAGTGTGGGTGTCAAAGCCCCCAGTGTTCCCATCAATGAATGTCTTGTTGTTGTTCCAGTAGCCCACTTCTCATCAGGTTGACCTGGTTCCATAACACCTGACACAGACCCTGTTGACTGGGTGGGGGGACGTCTGAGCCGGTGTGACTCTTGTGATTCCAACTCTCATTAGCAAACAGTTAGGCAGGTATTATTAAGAGCTTTGCCTAAAGGCCCACACTGGATATTAACAATGCCCTGACCAGGAATCGAACCCCTAACTATCTGTGATGAAGTCAGACGGGATGGGAGGTATGTTCCATTTATACAATGTAATGTAAAATGTATACAACCTCAACCTCAAGAACAAGCATATAGTGTAAATAAAGCTCATATGATGCAATCTCCCCATCATCATTAGAGACTGATGTTCCTCTTTATAATATAAACTCCTACAGTTTATGGTAAACAGCATTAGACTAATATTACACAGATGCATTTAGAAGGAAGCATATATTAGGTTGTTTAAACAGTATTTAATCTCTAGCCTCTGTCACAGGCTGGAGGTCTGATTTTGTTCACATCTTAAAGTAAATAAAAAGCTACATTAGGCATCCGATGAATGATATGTGGTGTAAATGCAGATGGACAATATGGTTTGGTGTGTTCGAAGAGGAAGTTCCCAGCATCTGCTGCATGTTCTGTATTGATTTAGCAGCTTCTACCCCTGCTGAGAGCAACACTGTCCATAATAGAAACCTTGTCCAGGAAACCACAGTCCACCCACCCTGAAAATGGATTAGCTTCCCACTGCAGCCAGCACAGGAAAACAAACATTACCACCGCGTGCAAAGCAGCTCTTCTGACCTTTTTTAAAAATCTATTTAATTTACTCTCTCTGCCACTCTGCCTTGCAGCCTTATATTTCATCCAGCCACTGAGGCTTCTGCGGGACATTTCCATTAAAAAGTACTGATATCTGGTGTCAGTTGTTGCTAATCACTGCACAGCACTAAAAAACTTTGTACAGGCTGTTAGCAAAGCTCTCGCAGTAAGACAGGTAATTATATAAGCAGGCAACTTCGCAAGATCAGTGTGAACAGGTGTTGTTGTGTCCTGAGAACAGATGTAAGCAGTTAATGACATTTGGATATCAGATGTGCTCTGTGAGACGTGCGCTGTTCATGCTGGGTGTAAGCAAACTTCTCATTTCAGTGCAGCAGTGGAAACACAACCCAGTATCTTGTAGGTGAAAACAAACTCAACCCCTGTCTGTACAGCCTGGTGGTATATTCATTGAATTATCATCTAACTGGTTTATTGGTTCATTAAATTTAGACACATGTTTTTACGAACAGCTCTGTGAGTTAACTGTGTCTGTGTTTTATTTAATTATGTTGTTATGTTTCTTTTGAACTGTCAGCTGAGTGAGGTTCAGAATAGCCTTTGGGCCGAAACCAAACTACTTTTATGAAATAATTTACCACAACATGACTGTGATCTCAGTGCACTGTTCACCTCTAGCTTTTACAGTAAACCTCAAACTGACTCCTCGCATCACTTTCACTTGCAATGGATAAAAACTGGGCTTGAACAGAGAGACATGCAGCATTGAAATCTGCCAGCTGAGAGGATGAGAAGCCTCTGCCCACTGAACCAAAGACAAAATTTAAAAAATGTAATTATTAATTTTTATTTAAAGATTGCATTTGTTGTCACTTATGCTGTTGTGCTGCCACCTGTCTCCGGTACCTCAGGTTTTACCTTTATGAAACTATCAGCCAGAACCAGTCTTATTAGGATAAAAATTCTCTTGCACTGCAAGAAAGCTGTAAAAACATCCCATATCTCCAGACTACTTGGTCAGCTTAATATACTGTATGTTCCTGTGCAGAATATAACGTCATTGCTTTAGTTGGAGGCTGAATTTACAGCACTGGAAAGAAGCTGTAAGCTACATTTTAAATCTTCCAGTCTCCTCCCTCCTGACAAATCAGCTGGACTTGGTTGGGGGAAAAGATGCTGTTTTTGAAGTCCATGGCAAAAAAAAGTAGTGGATCATGAACTCCACAGAGACATTGAAAAAATCACACACTCTTGTCTGTCTGGTTGTGGAGCTCTGTCTACCCAGAATGTGCTTTACTTGTCCTTGATTTGTCTTATAACTTGATTTAATGTTTATTGCCTTCTAATGTATTACAAATTTAATATATAGCAACAATTATGATTAAATAACTGTTTACTCAGTTGGTGTTGGACCACAGCCAAAGTAATGATTTTATTCCTGGGCTTATAATCAAAAAGTGTGCCTGTATGAGCTCTCCTTCATTCACAGTGCATCTTAGGCTGGAGATATTCTTCTTCTGCTTCTAATAACGGACATTCACGAAGACGAGACTTCCCTTCGTCCATATGTGGCTGATCCTTTTGAACCCTCCACACAGACACAAACTACGCCATGAAGTATGTGAACAATGGTGCAGATGGCGCAGCTGTAAAAGACGTGTATATCCGTCGGTCTACAGCAAGTATACCCCTAGCCTTACAGGTTCAGTACCAGGCCCTGTCCTGCAGCTCAATGCATAATGAGCTGCTGTTTTAATGGATCACATGCTCAATGGACTGACAGCAGAGGAAAAACTAAATGAAAATGTCTCTTAGTCTTTTCAGTACAAGTTCAGTACAAATGTTTTCTGGCTGTTAAAATATACTTTTACTCTAGCAGAATCAGAATTAAATTAAAACCATAAGCAATAAGAAAAACTAGTTCTTAAGCAGCAGAAAGTATTTTTTTTATATTATGAAC
>OMLM01005188.1:56192-89532 GCA_900302695.1 Helostoma temminkii
ATAAAACATTTTTATATGTCTGTGTGGAAGACATTATTTGTTTTCTGTGCCAATACAAATCCAATACTGGTTTACAAAATTGAAAATGTGAACTTTGCGGAGAACTTCCCCCACATGTAATGTATTTTTAGATATGCCATAAGTCGTCTGTGAAGGAAGAAGCAAGAAGGGTTTGTGTGTGAATAGAATTTTGAAATATTGCTGATCAGAATTCAGCTGTAGATTCAGTCAGCTCAAAGCTGTGATGTGTTATAAGAAGTGGCAGTCAGACTAAATTGATTCCACCGGGTATATCAGCAGCAGGTGTGAGTGAGTGAGTGAGTGAGTGGGTGATTTCACTATTTGATCTTCAACTTGCAATGACCTGGTTGCACAGGCAGTATAATGATGACCATGGACGTAGCAGGGTCTGATTGAATGGAGAGTGTACACTATTAGCAATCACATGACCAAAGACACACACACATACACAGTCACGGCATTAACAGCTGCCAGAAACAAGGCCAGATACACCAGCTGAAGGACTCTGGATTTAACTCAGTTATTGAAGAGTCAATCATATCATTTTGAAGTTCAAGACAGGGAACAAAAAAGACATTAACAATGCTCACACTGCAGATATTAGACGTTTGGGGTTTTGGAAAATTAAACTTTGTGTCTGATCTCACAGAAATTAATATGTTGTGAGTTTAACTTCTGGAAAATTGGACATAATAATATGTCTCACTTGGGTTTGCCAGTAGCTGAGATATCATTCCTTCCTTTCCAGATTTAACAGCATTTCTGTTACAGCCTGCACCAAAAGGGAAGAATGCTGATTTGCACTCTGTATGCGTCCCTTTGTCTCATTTTGTGTATGGTCTATATCTAAGGCAGCTGGATGCCAGCTGCCAGTCACTCAGATAACTGGCCTGACCACAAACACACATAAGGGACCACCAAGGGGAAGATTGTGTGTGTCTGTATGTGTGTGAGAGCGGGAAGTCAGTTGTTATCCATCCAGCTAAAGTCACTGGCCCTCACCCGGAGCCATCCATCACTAGACAGAGAAAGTTAGACATGAAGCCAAACATAGAAGGAGAGTGAGTCAAGGGCTACTAAATGGTTGGACAGAGGGAGGCAGTAAAAGAGGCACAAAAAGTATGAGAGTGACACTAAGCCAAACAGTGAGAGTGAAGCTACTCAGTGGTTGGACAAGGGATGTCAAAAGAGAAGACTGACACACAGAGACAAAAAGAACAAAACGCTCACAGTATTTTTAGGACGTGTATTGCCTTCATTGGACTGCTGTTAGTGTCTGCACATCAGGAATGTTTGTTTCACAATAAAAAAGTCAAATATGTGAATTCCATTCAAGGTCAAGCTCATTTGTGTAGGACGCTCCAGCTGGTGTCTGTAAGGACAAACTGTGAAGCTGCGAATGAGCAAAAATGTACTGTTGACAAATAATAATTTTCTGGTTCAGCAAAGTTCAGCACAGTTAAAACAGAATCTGCTTTCACATGCTTGCAAAACTATTTCTAAAGAAAGCCAAAATATGTTTTTATCTTCCAAAAAGAAGACGGGTTAAGATGGATGGGTATATACCAGGAAATCAGGCACATGATCTTACAATAACTCACTTCCTGTAGTGATCATGATTGATCAAAGCTGGTGGCTTCTCTGTGCCAACAGAAAAAAAGGGTTTGTTCAAAAGGTCTCATTGGATTGACAAACACACAGTACAACAGGAGAGTTCTAGGAGCTCAGTGTACTTCTGAAAAGCAAGACAGTTTTGGATCTTTTGGAGCCATTTCTAAACTGCAGATTACAAGATGATCAGTTCAAATTATTGTACATAAAAACAAATGGGATGTGTAGTCTCTTTACCAAGGTCTGGAAGAAGACCCTCAACCTTGGCTGAAGGAGAATAAGTTTGGATGGTAAGGAACAACCCACGAAGCACTAAGGCACATGCATACATAGCTATGGACTGAAAGGGTGCAGCACCGTGCTGTAGCAGTAAGTGCTGGACAAAGGGTTAGATTTCATGGGTTGGCTATGTGCAGTGATAGCATGTGTCTTGTCTACATGGGTTCTCTCCAGGCACCCCGGCCTCAACCCCCAGTCCAAAGACATGCAGTTAGGTTAATTGATTACTCTAAAGTGCCCATAGGTGTGAATGGTTGTCTGTCTCTATATGTCAGCCCTGTGATATACCGGCGACCTGTCCAGGTCCCAATGACAGATGGGACTGGCTACAGCACTCCTGGAAACCCTTGAGAGGACAAGCAGTTAGGATAATGGATAGATGGACTGAAAGGCTGCTGTCCAAGAAAGCCTATGTTCTAAAACAGTGGTTCTCAACCCTGATCCTCAACGCACCCTAGCAACTATCCCTTCACTTACAGCCACTGATTGGCTGAACACACCTGATCCAGGAAATCAGCAGTCGATAGGACAAACCACTGCTCTAAAATAAATGGCCTTAAGCTTAAATAAAGTACTCAGTTGCAAAATTAATTCTGGTCAGATGAGACGACTGATTGAGTTGTTTAGATGAGTAAAACCAAGAAAACTACAAGAACTGTGAAGCATGGTGGTGGCAGCATCATGTTTAGACCTGGTGCATGTGGATGGAATAATGAAGAAGGAGGACTGTGTCAGGATTCTTCAGCATATTTTCAAACCATCGGTGAGATGGCTGAAACTAAACACAATTGAATGTTTCCAACAGGACAATGTTCTCACACACATCAAAATTGACTGTGGATTGAATAAAGCAGGATTTTAGAATGTCCTTCCCAAAGTGCTGAAGATTTCTCTCTTAAAGGTTTGTGGACTGTGCTTAAAGGTCAGCTCTGTCCCAGAGAAATAGTCCAGTATTTCCATGCCATTCATGTGTATGATAAGACTTTGACCACAAATGTATTAACTGTTACATAAAAAAAATCAATAATCAATAAAATACTAATAAAGATTAATCCCAATATCATAATTTGTGCATCAAGAAAGGTCTCGTTTTGTTTTTGTACTCTTGGTTGCCTGTATGTGCTCCCTGCCATATAATTAGCATGTTTGGTCAAAAGCAATTAACACCTATTTGCTATTGAACCAGTGGTAAAACATCAGTAGCTTTAACCAGGTTGTTTAGTGCATTCATGAAAAAGTAAAAAAAAAAAAAGAATTTGTACAACTGATATGAGCTTTGTTTCCATCAAGGAGGAAGAACAGTAACATGCTAAAATAAGTTTCTGAATGTTTCTGAAACATTTTCATTCATTTCAAATAAATAAGATGCTGTGAAATGGTTTTGTCTCAATGCTATTTGCAGTATGAGTCTTAATCCTACTCAGTTGATTCAATAGTTTGTGTTGAATGATATAAACAATAATAATAATAGTAAACAAAACTGAATCCAGCTGGTGTTATATTGTATATGACTTAGAGTTATGTACTGTGGCATTTACTTCACCCATGTGCTGCTGGTGGAACTTGTGCTTGTGAATGATGCTATTTTGCATAACGATGCTATTTTGTATCTTTGTGTTGGTGTTGTTTTCTGGGTGTGGACTTTTCTTCGGTCCGTATGAGAGCAACTGTAACAAGGCAAAACAATTTCCCTCTGGGATTAATAAAGTGTTTTGAATCTTGAATCTTGAATCTTGAACAAGACTAACCTGAGGTTTGAGTAAAGTATAAAACTGCTGACTGAGGAAAATCACAATACTGATTAGACAAATGCTGACTTCAGAGAACTGGGAGACATACACATCATGTTTTCGCTGCTGCTCTCACACCTCGTGAGACTTGGGGGAAAAAAAATCAACTTCTGATTCAATTTTCCAATTGACACCTATACAATTCTGGCATTTTACCTTTAGAAGGGGCTGTCTGACATTTTCTCACAGTCACTAGCTACAGCGAGAGGGATGAATGCTAATCATTTCTACTCTGTGCTTATACTACTGACACAAAAAATATTTTAATGGGAGAAAGTAGAATAGAAATGGCTGATTTATTCCTACAACCCACATTTCTTGTCTTTTGATATTTAACAAAGCATTTTTGAGGGTCTAGACTTTTTGTACAGGAGACGGCTCTCATGATTTTTACATTGGCCTGTCATCTGATCAGTGGCCTGTAACGGGCTTATGTGCCCAATTTTGCCATTTTTATTTATATATTTATTTGTGTGTATGTGTTTGTCAGATTGAGAGTGTATGTGACTGCTTATGAGGATCTACATGGCAGTTTCATAACTCAACCAATTCCACAGTGGGTGGTTGTGTTATGCTATTGTGTTACAAACATGACAAATCGCTAACTCGCTGCTCGCTAATTGTCCCTTGAGCCTGGAATACAAGTGCTTGTTGTGAGTTAATTGTCACCCAAAGGGAATGCACAATCCACTGAAGTGAGCTGAAACAATATGCACATGGCTGAAAGGCTGTTATTAAAAAGCAAACTACATAATAGATAACTGTTTACCTGAAAATAATCAGTAATCCATCAAGGACCCAAAAGATCCCTCAAAACTGTTAACATGATGTTGTCCACTTGATCCTCAAAGTTTCGCTAAAGTTGAGGTCAACTCCTTTAATTTGTCTCACTGGACTCATCTTAAGTGGCAATTAACTGTTGCCTACTGGGAGCTCCCTTATTGGAAGTAGGAATAGTTGACTTAATTAAATAAATACTAGAAACAACTTGTCCTTACCATAAGTGTAAAAATCATGAGTATATACATAAAGTGGGTACAAATTGCATCTGTGAAACAGTAGCTGCTTACGATCTGGTAATATGTAGTCTGATACATGAACAAACCCAGGGCAAGCAGTCTTTTAGATGAGACCTTTTCCACCTACTCCTCTTGTATTTGCTGACTTGTATCCTTCCTTTCTTCAAAGGCAGACTGAACTGTTGTATTCACATATTAAATTTTAATCATCCAATCTTTTCCCTGGAAGCAACTGTGATGAGTCACTACGATAACATTCCTCTACTGAATTATACATATTTTTCTGTGCTCTTGTCACTGTTTTGAAGTGGGTGGATAGTAGAAAAACACAATATCACATATCAACATACTCAAATCAGGATTAGGATCAGAAGCAACAATTGAATACAAGAGCTGGTGGACTGCTGCCGGTAGCTGTCAATCATGTCTGATTAAATTCCTAATAAACGTGTGCTGGGTATAGTTACAAGACAGATTTAAATCACATAACACATGTGTGATTTGAAGGCAGAAAAGGGTCCATTGCCTTGTGAATACAGTGCAGATCCCGAGCTGCAGAGGACTTTTCGTCACCACCTTCACCTTCATCAGCTGCTTTGATAGATGGAGCATAAAGGTATATTTTATTTATTAATTAGTTATTAATAATCAAAAGCATACAATTATTTATTAATTACATTAATTAAATTAGAGCTTAACCACAAATAAACCACATACATTTATTTGTCAAGTGAAAAACAAACACGTACCTCCAATTAAGATGTAGCTGTGCTAGCTATCATATAAAAACTAAAACTAACTTATAAAGTTAAGTGCGGTTTTATCTGACAGACAGTAGTGGAAATAAGACGTTTTATATAAGAACCCTTAGACTGAATTAATGGTAATAGAATTAATGCCTTGTTGTTGAATGCCTCTGCCAACTATTCCAGTTGTAGTTTACATACAACCTGGTCCAGACTCATATTCTAATCAGTTCATGAATTAGTCCAAGTGGATGTTTGTGACAGATGTAGTGAAAGCCCCCAGATGTTCCTGAAAAATTGCATTGACAAGCAGCAATGTCTGGAGAATCAGGTCCGGACATTTTGTGGAGTAACGTCACACTTGCAGCACACAGGATATAGTCCGGGCCAGAAGCGTTCTCACTTATCTCTGGTTAAAGCGTGCAGGCATGACATGACATAGAAAGTACACTGCGGAAATCAGTTGTGTTTTTGTCTACAGCACACTGAAGCAAAGCGAATTGAATGATTAGACACATGTATGAATGGAACCCCAGTTTTGTTAAAAAGAAAAGCAAGATACAACAACACTAAGCATATGGTGCTGGGTTGAGCATATCGACTGAAAGGAAACGCCCACTCGTTCACTGTGAATTACTGCTGTATTCACACGTGGGCTCAAACTCACATTACACGAGGGCCTCACAACATAAAGTGTGTTTAATGTCTGGGCGGATTGACTTGGACATTTGTTTTCTCAAATGCTGCTCACATGGGTAATGTGTAGAGAAATGAAGGGTTCCAGTGAATATATAAAAGCAGTTTATGGTGCATTATTGTCGCTATTTTGTCTTATAGCATCAGTAAAAGTATAGTCTCCTATAGGCTATAAATATTTGAATCCCTAGCTAGACTGGGAAATGTGTGCAGGGAAAGTGAACAATTATCAAATAAGTACCTTTGAGCCTAAGAACACTCCAGTAAAGTTTCTTAGTGGAGGAAGACTGTGGTTGTATTGGGCAGCGCAGTGGACAGAGAATTTAAACTAAATAATAAAAAAATATATATAAAATATTTTCTGGACAAAGGACAGAAATATAAACTGTTGATGAAGCGACTACACAAAGAGAGTCAGACAAAAGCAGAAGCAGCGGTGTAAAGGAGAATAGCAAAGGAGCTCTGATGGACATTAATAGCAAGAGGGATCAGAGTGTCTGTGTTTACTCATTCTTTTCCTTTATCGCTCTCTCACACAGACACACATAGGCAGGCATGGCCCACTCAATCATCACTGAAGGATGGGAGATAATGGCAGGAGATGGATGAAGAGAGGAATCCTGCTGAGGGAGAAGATGCAGAAAAAACAGGTTGAGTGTGTGTTTGTATCTTATTTGGCCTGTGCTCAGCAGGGGGTTATGGCTAAAGAAAACAGAAGTGGTTTTCACACATTAGCAGGCAATATACAACACACACACACACTCTCACAAAACACAGGAGGCTTTCACACGTTAACCAGCCTAGTGGAAAACCTAACCAAATACTGATTTAAATGGACATTCCGTCATGTGATAAAAGGAGAAAGTGGAGGAAAAAAGCTTACTGTCAAGATAAAAAGTCAAGTCTTTGCAATCCCCTCAAGACACTGCAATAATTTGTAAAGCAATGCTGTTTGAATCTACTGTATCTCTCTAATAACAGCTCTCATTTAAGTGTAATAATTATGATTAAATCTCATAAAACTGTGTTCACAGTTGATTAAATCTTCAATTACCTTTGCTGTTTTTAAAAAGGATCTGAAATCTACACATAAACAAAATGGTATAGCCCCCCCACTGACTACCAAAACACACCTTTCGCCCTCAAATTGATTGACTGAGAGCTTGATACAAGACCTGTGGGCGTGTGACAGCTGAAAGGCAGGTCTGCTGAGTTTCAAAGCTGGCTCACCAGCGTTGGCAAATGCTGTAAGTTTTGAATTTACCAGCTTGTTATTTATTGATGAAGGCGAGATACCTCACATTAAGTGGAGAGTGTATTGGTCTTAGCTTGAACCTCTGTGTCTCAAGGTTATTTGTGATGGTGGGACGGAGAAATACTGACTTGCACTTATCCTGAATGATCTACCATGTCAGCTGAATGCCTGAAAAGCAAATTTGCTTATCATCAACTGGAGAAGGGCACATTCTTGATGAGTATAGCTCCATTTGAAGAGATGCACTGGTGACCTAAATGCAGGGCAATGCACAGAATTTAAAATCACATCAAAGTGTCAGGTAATTTACTTAAATATCTGAAATTTCAGTACTATAAAAAACAAATCATTAATTCTTATACACTGTGGCAATTTCACTGTTGCTCTTCACCTAGATGACATTTGCCATGTGCCCTGTGGTGTCTTTATCACCACCATGGGTGATAAAAAACACCCATGGTGCATAGCTGGGGTGTGTGTCATGCGGCAAGAATGCCTGTGCCATAATCAAAGCAGGCTTTTTGTTAGTGTAGTAGAAGTGGCAGCGTGACATGACTGTTTAGTCTGCAAGAAGAAAAAGATATCAAGACATCAAGGTCAATTAAAAAAATCTGTTTCTGAACCTTTATCATGTCTTCTCATTTTACAAACACCACAGCAAAAAACAGAAACTTTTGTTGAGTGAGTGCCATGGGAGGTGTAAGTGTAGAATTAAATGAAGAGGTAAAAATCATTTATACTGATGTTTACTTCCGTGCTACTGGCAAAAGTTTGTTTCTAAGGACTTGAGAAATATCTGTAGGAATTAGCACCTCAGCAGGAATCCGTTGTTGGCAACTGTGACACAATCAACTTGGAAAACATTTACATGTAGTTTAGTAAAATGGTCGAGGATCCCCATTGACTTACACTACAAAAATGCCAGTCCCCCACAGAACATGGGTATCCTTAAAATAAGCTAACCTTTTCTAAAATAATGAAACAAATGAAGAGAAACTGAAGCACATAAACCGAACCGTTTACATGGGGTTTTATGACTGAAATACTTTCCTCATTGACTGTGACTACAAAATGCAAATAGGCCACAGCTGCCTATTTCTCTAGCACAACAGCATGAAAATATTTAGGTGTCTTGGAAAAAAAAGTGGGGTTTTAGTAAGGAAAAAATGTCATCAATAGGAATATGTTTGCTGGACCTTCTAAAAATGCTCCCAACCCATTCCTTCACTGCAGTGTGTAGCAGCAGGCCACTGTCAATATGCTAATTGGAATGAATGGAGATAGAAAGTGGTAAAGGGCATGCTGTGTCTGTGTGTGTGACATGGGGAGACTAGGAGAAAAAAGTCAAAGACAACTAAACAGAAAGAGAGACACAAGAGGACAAGGAGAGAATGTGCAATTAAGACAAAGAGAACAAGAGTTGCCATTCACAGAATGATACTTGCACAGTGAAATCCAATAGTCAATATTTTGTCATAAGCCTAATCTGGAGAGTGTGTGAGAATTCCATTTTGTATAATTTGGGGTGTTTTACTTGCTGTGTTTGCTTCTACGTGCAGGGAGGGTGTTTATTACATGTACGCTTTCTCTCAACCTGTTATATGGCAGCTTTATGTTGTAAGAAAGGCAGTGCTGGTGAGCAAATCGCATGAAAACAGTTCCCGAAAGAAATTGAATTGAATTGTTTGCTTGCGCTATACAGTTAGGTCCAGAGGTATCTGGCCTTTATGCCCCACCTCAATAGATTTAAAATAAAACAATCATGATGTGATTGAAGTGTAGACTTTCAGCTTTATTTAAGAGGTTTTACAAAATATGGCATTTACTATTTAGAATTTACATTCTTTTTTGGCAGGATACCTCAATTTCCTCAATGAGGTTCAAAAATAGAAGTTAATGGACCAGGTGTTGTCCAGTCCTTCATACGAATGAAGCAGATAAAAAGGAATAGAGTTGATATCAGGTATTGAGTTAGAAGTTGTCATTTGGCAGCTGTCTGACTAAAACACCAATATGAAATCCTAGGAGATCTTAATGCAAATGAATGAGGCCGTCATTAGGATGAAAAAACAACATACAGTAAATCTACAAGAGTGATAGCAAAAACATCTGGTCTGTTCCTAAAAAGAAAGAAAGCCCTGGTGAGCTTAAAAACACTAAAAGGCCTGGAAGACCACAGAAGACAACCAAAGTAGATGATCGCACTTACATTTCCTTGCTGAAGAAAAAACCCTTCACAACATCAGCAGAAGTCAAGAACATCTGGAGAATGTGACTGATGACTGAAGTAGCCAGATTAATTCTGTGGTGTGTATATATGGACTATACTCTCTGCTCACATTCAGCCAAATGCTTCAAATCCTTTGCTACAAAAGTTTTTTATATATAAATATTAAAAATAATGGTTATATTCAGAATTATGCAGGTACTTACTAGAATACAAATGCTTTGCTTAAAATGGATGTAATTCCTAAACGGTGAATGCCATATCTTTGTGAAACCTCTTAAATTAAAGTAAAAATTCTATTCTATTTAATAGTGTCATCTGTACATGGGTAAGCGAGTTACATACATATGTAAATTATGGGGCTGCTTCCCACTGTTTGAGCAAAACAGTACTAGTCTAGTTCCCATCGGTGTCTAACCAACCATAGTGTGCTATCACAGATAAAGGGGCAGAAGGAAGGAAAAAGAAACAGCTCAGAAAGTTAATGAAATGCAAAGGGTGTGGCAAAACCATGGGAAAGAGAATAACCAACCGGACTTAATTATATATTTAGTCCACACTTTCTTTGACTTTCTACTTTTAAGTTAAGCACCCATTCTAATTGCTACAGGTTTTAGTTGCAGAAGCATTTTGGATTAAACATAATGGGGCCTGACAACATGAAGATAGGATTCCCTAATTGAAAATGACCTCATTCGTTTTGGTATGACACAGTGTGACTGGTTGTTCACTGTGCAGCACAGCAAATTACAGTTAGTTACCTTGATGACGTGTTGCAGCCATGGTAGTCACAACACGAACCGCAGTAAGAGCATCTCGCCTGCAGTTCTTTTCAGGTTGCTGTGATTGCATGCTTGTACTATTCCTCCATCCAATAATTAAAACCGAGCCACTGACCAAACAGTGCAAAATATGTCCGCAAAGCGTTGATTAGACCGATTTTATGGAACAATAATGTGGCTAATGAAGCTTTGCTAGATAAAAAAAAGGAACACACATTTAATGTTCTACATCTTGGCAGTTAGGGGTGTTAATGATTCTTCAAGTTGACAGTTTGGTTCAGACCTCTATACTGTCCCTGAACACCTTCCACACAGCTCACGCTACACTTCTGAAAGGACAAAGTGTTATTTTCTTCTCTTAAAGCCCACACACAAAGGTAAATGACAGGTCCTTTTACGTCAAGAACAGAGAAAATATCAGATTTCCCAGACTTTGTATATAATTTGCAGGCATCAGGGAGCTGTTGTTGATATGTGGGAGACTCATGGAACTTCCAGTTGCTTGAGTTTACTTGTCTGTTCAAACACAAGTTTTTGGCTGCATGTGGGTGGGGGCTGTTTGGATGCGAACACAGACATGTTCCACACATGTTTCTTATATTTGGCTGATTCCCTTTGCTATGATTCCATAGCCACATGGAATTTGCGCCATGGATACCTGAGCAGACACAAGAACATGGAATGTAACTGACCATAAGGGGATAAGCCCTTACAGATTGGTCTATGGTTGGCCTTATGGATGCCAAGTGGGACAACAACGCTGTGACTTGGCACGGGTATCTCCTACTATGATGCTAAAGCGCAGACACGTGATCACAGCTTGGCACAGCACACAAAACTAGTGTTAATGTAAAAAAACACTCAAACTACACATGTGGATTTATTTAGTTATTGTACTTGGCTTCATATTCTCATCCCATCCCACCTCCCCTGTGTTTACTGCATCTCCACTGCCCCATAACAAGTTGCATGTCCTCTCACCTAAGATCCATCTCTCTTTTTCAATTGCTGGACATGTTTTAATAAAAAAAGGCTAAAAGCCAAAAGTTTCTTATCGTTTTTTCTTTCTCTGGCTCTGTCCCCTGCATTCTTTCTCAAGTGTATCCACTGAAGGCCTATTTCTCCTCCTGCTCCCCCACTGCTGCAGACACTGATATATATTAAGTTTTGGCTAATGTGCAGAGTTAGGGCTCTGATTAAATGAGTCTAGAGTGTAGGAGGCGAGCTAATGTTTAGCGTTGTCTGCCTGATTAAAGCATAGCAAACAAGTGATTGCTATGCAGCTCTGCTCCTCACTGCTAACTCATACACAAGGCTGCTCTCTGTTCTCCCGCCACGTCTCTTCATCTCTCGATCTTTCTTTAATTCTCTATGTTTGCCCGTTTGCCCTAATAATTCTCCCAATCCTACTTTCTCTCTGTCACTCTGGTTTGCTTTTCCTCTCACTACCCTTCCGAAGAAAGCTTCATTTCAATATCTCCATCGTTGCTGGCATTTGCCCAGACTTGTTTTTTTTTTCAGGATAGGGCCCAACCTTACAGTGAACCTGATTATGAGTAAATAGCTATAGAATATGGACAGATGGGTGTCTGTTCTTCTAGTGTCTTGTTTACTGCTTCCTGGCTTCATGTCTCAGTTGTTTTGGCATCCCCTGTTTCTCTATCTATCTCTGCCATTCTTTGTCCCTCTAAGACGGTCCCAGCTTCCTCAATATCCCTCCGCTCACTTACCGTGCTGACAGCCCAAATTCAATTATAGCAGACTGTGTGATAATCCCAGGCCACCGATTGGTTGCTGCAGCTCTCTATTAAGTGAGCACAGCAAGAAGGACAGCAGAGGACAGTGTGTTAACACAAAGAAATAGTAAGGTAAAGTTTGAAACATGACAAAGATGGAATTGAGGCCAAAGAAAGAGAAACTGAAGAATAAGATGTAACTAACCTAAGAGGTTAAAGGAATAAAAGAAATTTGTACCCCACTCTTTTTATCCCCTTAAAGCCCCTGTATCCTTCAGGCTCAAGCTAAAACAAACAACCTTGCCCTTAAAAGCCCAGTCCATAATCCCTGTGTAATCACTGAGGCAGCCTCACCACACATAACCAAAACATGAGAAAGAAGACGAAGATGTGTTCTTTTGCCTAAAATGAATTGGCTGGATTCAACATCAAAGAGCGGAACTAAAACCACTATATTATCCTGAACATTAGCCGTAAATGTAATTTGAAAGCTGAAAGAAGTGCGTTTCTATCTGTAGTGTTTAGAAAAATCTGAGGAGAAATGATCTGGAACATAATGTTTAAATGAATTAGGAGACATTTATAAGTGCTCTTTTTCTGCCTTATATAGAACAATAGAGAATTAAGTAAAGGATTATTTGAGGTCACTCTCTGAACTGAGGCTGTGTCATTAGTATTCCTCCCAGGAGTTGGCCACCTTTTACATGAGAAAGCACTGACCTGCCAGGTTTTTATCAACAACACAAACTGTGAAAATAACACCTTTTGGGGTTTGTCCTATGGGCTTTCTACAGAGAACAAGCAGGAGAGTGAATAGTAGGTGTAACAGTAATGTAATGCCAAGATGCTGCTGAGAACTGAGAGTATGTGTACTACTGAACAGCAGATTTCTTTTTATAAAACTGCAATTGAACAGTTAAACCCAACTCCTATATTTAACATTAAATAAACGTTTGTCAAAAGAACAGCATCTGTGTTCAAAACGCTTTGCTGTTTTCAATTACTGCCTCCACTTGTGTCTATGTGCATCCGAGTGTCCTTATGTGGGTGGCCCAGCTCGTTGCTGTATACTTCCTTACTGTTTGGGGTTTGTGGGTCAGCGTGTTCAACAGCAGACTCATCTTGCAACTCCAGATCTCTCAGAACTGCTGCCACAGCACAATGGTCACAATATGAGATGGCAGCTTCTCATTGTAGCCAACACACTGTATTACTGAACTTAAATCTAATGTGCAATATGTCAGAGACCCCTCATGACACTCCTTAATGTAAATGCTATGACTGCTGGATTGCTTTGAGGAAGTCAGTAGTCAGTGGTTTAAATTTCAGAGCGAGAAAATCTTCTTTTTAAGTGATTACTGTGTTTTCTTTTCATTTTCTCTGCTACCCTAAGATTTAAAATATGCTGACTAACCATACACTAATCATAGAGGTATTTTACATAATGTCTGCCGTGGTCTGTGGCTCCATTATGAAAATCTAAGATAAAGGGGACACTCAAGGGAATCACCCCCAGAGGCAGCTAAAGCATATTTTTCAAAATAATGTGATTAATTTTTTTGTTAACCCATTAAATGACAGCTGGAGTGAAACATTGAGAAGGAGGCCAGTCAGCAAAGAGTAAGTGATGCACGCACATCTGATCCACAGTAAACAAAGTGTTAAATCTGTATGAGAAATGCATGACTTTACATTGTCTTATTTACACTGATTATAGCGTGAAGATATGTGTGTGTTTGTGTGTGTGTGGAAGCTGTTACAGTTTAGATGACTTTAATCAAAATGAAGAAGCTTGACATATACGCATCAGAAAACAAATCATGAATCACAGACGAATGTTTAACAACTGTCCATCAGAGGAAATCTCACATTAACAAGCTTTATACTCCCGTCTTGACCAGGGCGACTAATCAGCTCACTTGACTGCGCACACTACAAGACCACTGACAAAATGATTAAGCATCAAACAAGCTGCCTGTTTATTCATAACAACAACAATTAAACTGTGCTGTGCCAACTTCTTGCATATTGTCCCTGGTGGGATGCCAGACTGACTGTCTAGTATGGCCCAATCAAACTGATATCTCATCAGTTATAGTTCTTTACACTACAGTCCAATGCAAAACTGATCCAAGCATGGAGCTGCATAGATGCTATTAGAAGTAGAAGCGCAATAAAAGAAGTGCTTGGCAGTGGTGAGAGTTTTTTTTTGTAGTGCATACATTAGATTTTTAGTTAATTAAGCTTTTTTTAATCAGGAAATTTCCTTGAGATTAGCAACTCTTTTGCAAGAGAGACCTGAGAATAAAGTAGAAATACATTACTTCTATACATATCAAGACACTAAAAATGCACTTCATTCACTCAAACGATCATCAAATTCTGCCAATCACTATTTTACCTCAGTGGGATTGAGAATCTGCACCACACTCTGCGTGCTTAGACCCTCAACTTAGGTAAGAAAAAGGTTTTAATGGGAAAAAAGCAAGAAACCACTGGAAGAACAACAGCAGAGGACTCTCTCTTCCACGATGGACAGAATCCTGGAATCCAATAAGACAGATAGAGGAGAAATGCTCTGACAAAAACCAATGAATTTTGTTAATTTACTTTATGTGTGGACTGTGGGTTAATGATGAGAGTTGGGCAGACATTGGATTTGGCACAAATTTAGACCCAATGCAGTTCCAAAGGAGTGATTTTATAACTGATGGTTGTATGATGTGCAATATGAGAAGAATCCCAGCCAGAAGTGGCATCAACCGAGAATTCGCCATAATTCACAGTGCTTTTTTAAAAATGTAGGAAAACTTTGTTTTTTAAGTGTAAGTATGAGCCACGTACAAGTTACATTCAGTGTTTGGATGAAACACCTCTTCATAGTTCTTGGAAAACAAAGTTAAACGTTAATGTTACAAGCAGCAGGTAATCTTTCTTTACTAGAAGTTGCTGAATGTGATTCATATTCATTTATGTCTAAATTTAGTGTGTCCATTTCTCTACTCCAGCACCTTTGTGATATTTCATTTTTACCACTTGACACAGAACGAGCATCCGGATATTTAGTAGGAGATCCAATTACTCAAAAAAGTATAAGTACACAAAGACATCTACTTTGTTACACTAAAGAGAGTAAAAGTAATTAGTTACTTCCATCCCTGATTTGCTTGTGTACATAATAATAGTAATGAAAATAAATAAATAAAAAAATCTGATTTTAAAAGTGATCATTTAATGTTTTCTGGTTCAAATGTTTTCTGCTGTGAAAACTGGTGGAACAGTTTGAAGAGAAAAAGAAAATCCTTGATGACACTGCTTATGCATCACAAGTCAGCGTGCATTTTTTAAATATATGCAAATGTTAATTTATTGAAACTAATTTTAAACTGTCTAAATGCCACACACCCTGAAATAAAAAGACTGTGCAGAAAGGGCTGCAGTTGTTTACATGTTCATTCATTATGGGCAAAAATACCCCCTAATTACATTTGACAACCTGCCCTTTATCTTAATCTAATTATGTCATTTTGCATCCAAAGTAATAAAAGCCTGCTGAATGCCATAATGAAAATGTGTATTATCATCTACGTCTCCCTACTGAATGAAAGACTGTGCTGTTCCTGTTGCAAATGAGCACTATATCAGAGCTTTTCAAACCTCTGCCATTAAGGGCAAAATGCAAACAAAAGTGTACAAAAGAGAGTGCTTTGAGCTGTGAGCCATTTGGAAATGTGCTGCTTTTGGAAATACAGCTCTTGAAATTTCTCACAGCACTTCTCGTAGCGAAAGAGTGAGCCATAGTTTGGGCAAAGGCAAGATTTCTATAAATTGCTGCAACAGTATGATTCATGTTTGCATATTGTTAGCAAACAATACCAGAGTGTGCTGCAGCTACTAGGCCCATATATTATTGCCAAAGAAATTACTCCAATGTGTAAGCTAACAGCAAATAGGAGAAAATGATGTTTGATTTTGACATATACTATCTTCTTCATCTACATGTGAAATTGCTATTGCACATATTGTATATGATGAAATTAATGTAAATAGACCAGTACTTGTTCATGGATTGCACTACCAAATGATCCACAGTGTAGCAACATCTTCTCTTTCAGTAAAAGCCTGGTTTGTAGAACATTTAAAGGATTATTACGAAAACATTAATAATCCAAAACCTCCAGGGGGAAAAAGTATCACTTTTACTACACCATTTCCAACAAAGATAATGTAGTCAAATAACACATTTTCACTTGATTTATAGTCAAACAGACTCACACAGCCAGCAACTAATTTTACTCCTGTTATCCTCTTCACTTTCTATTATCAGGAACGTTTTCTCAGCTCTGCTCTGCTGTTACTGTCAGCTGCAGTGAACACCAGATACCACAACAGCCTTTGCATGTGAGGGCACAAACACGGATGAAAGTCACTTTAATCTGATCTGCACGTTTGGATAAATCTGGGGTATTTGCTTGTGAAAATTCTACAGGAGCTTTATGTGTTTTATTGAAAATCACTGTAATGCCATAAAAAATGGTATCAGGCTGCCTTTCAGGAAACAAGGACTTGAGGATTGCTTCATCCACACAGCTTTTCAGAGAGTTTCATCAGAACACAAACCAAAACAATCCTCTTAGTTTGCACGATAGTGTCATGAGGGTTCAGCATTTTAACATGACAGAGGGCTTTTTATCCTTAATCAGGCAGGATACCACATTTGGTAACTGTTCACATAGTAATGCTATACTCTGTGAAACTAGTGGTTTTGGGCAAAATTGAAACGTATGTTTAAATTGTTCTAGATTTCTTTTAAGGCTATTATTAAGATGTGTGTTTCACTGTGCTGCTTGTTTTCCAACTATCCCTTTGCTTACAGCTTCTGATTGCTGATCGCAGCTGATCCAGGTAATCAGCAGTGAGTAGGACAGATTGCCTTGAGGACCAGAGTTGAAAACCACTGGTCTAAGTGACTGGTTTGAATTCAACTGGAATGGATTTGGTGCCAGTAGCAGCATCAGTACATATTTTTAGAAAATAAGCGTTTGTAAACATTTTTATGAAAGTCACAAAGTAAAAATTGCTTGAAATGTTTAATTTCCAAGTATGTTAATGCCTGATAAAGGGTTAAGGTAAAGGCAGGCCCGGTCTACTGGAAATTACATTTATAACAATTTTCCAATAGCAAATTCTATATTTGGAAGAAACACATTTGTCACCATGTTATGTATTTTATTAATATAATGAAGATATTAATTTATATGTTTAGACAGCAAGTAAATATGTTGCTATTATAAACTGTTTAAAGACTGTAAACAGGTTCTCTAACATACAGTACGTTAAGGAAAAGATTATTACCTGGATCAATATAGAAAAAGTTCAGGCTTCCTGAACCTTAGTGAAAGTGCATCTATCACCCAAATCCATACAAACACAAGTGATGTGGCAGCTGTGTATTCTATATGCCCTTCACACATTACTGACTCCAATGTTGCCTATAAATGTAAACATAAACATAAAAATGCATCTGCTACTTTCCTGCAAGAACAAATCCATCACTAAGATGGAACCAAGAAATCAAAAAAAAACACGAATAAATAGTAAGTACGTTAAAAACTTCACCTGACTGAAATTAAGTTTTCACCTTCTTGTTTTTAATTGGCCAGAAGATGGTTTAAATGAAACTTTGATTCAGTCAATCTCCACCCAGATAGAAGGGTTTTCCACAGCCACCCCTGTCCTCGCACTCCCCTCCCCTTCTTTCATTGGCTGCATTTGGAAATCCTAAATCTCCTCTGGCAGTGGTTGGCTGTTGCTCTCAGCCAATGAGGAAAGAGCAACTGTTGCATTAATTTACCCCATCCTGCAGCGCTGCTGCTGCTGCTGCTGCAGCTTCTCGGTGTGAACGATCCCGAAGCTAAAATCATTTTATCAAAACGCATATGATTTTCAATAAACACCACCAGAAACGCTTAAGTTCAATAGAATATATTTTACACTGTAGCCAGATGTGTGGAAGACAAATGTGTTTGCTGTGAGATTTTATTACACTTGATTGTATTTGCGTCCTATGGTGCCGCAACTCATCCCCTCAGACCGATGTCGAGCCATTAAACAGCATCTTAAAAACACAAAAATATATTATATCGAAGCCATTAAACAGATGAGAAAGCGGGAGAAGAGAGGGTTACTTTAGTTTCCAACGCCCTCCATCGGCAGCGACATCCCTCTCTCTCTCTCTCTCCCTCTCTCTCCCTCACCACCAGCCACCCCCCACCCCCCTGCACTCTCCTCTTTCACGCTCTCTCTCCTTCCTCGCTGCTGTTGCTGCGCGCCGTTCACTTCTCCTCACACCGCTTCCGAGGCTCTTGGAGGGAGGACGGATAAACGGCACTGACTGTATCGGATTTGGCACCCGGAGGGATGCTACAGTGATTTCCCTCTTTTCTCTACCGACAGCCGCCTTCACCATCATCATTCCACTTCATTAGTTCAATCTCGGAACCTTAACCAGAACGCACCGTTCTTCTTTGAACCCGCTTGGCTGGTTTTGGTATTTTGCTTGTGCGCTCCAGCGGATAAAAAAAAAATAGTGGAACGAACATTTTGGGTCTGAGGAGAACCGACTTGGCTCTGCTTTATTTTTATTCCGTTTTCTCCAAGAGCACACAACTAGAAACAAACTGGGGTTTCAATCAGTGGATGTGTTGGACATCTGATTAAAGAATCTACTAGTTGTGAGAAGTGACCGTTTTCCGCTGGCTTGTATTGGGGAGATTTCCTTGGATAGACGGGCTGCGCACGGAGTGTCTCACTTCCAAGGTAAGGACCGCTTGAGTTAAAAGGACTGGGATGGCACATTAACACAGTCGCGTTCACCTTTTTTCCTCCCGTTTCTCTCTCCTCACGGTCCGTGTGTCGCTCTATGCAGAAGCTGCACTGAGCGTAAAACACACTTGAGAGAATGAAGTGAAATGTTTCGGCTCCCGGGATGGTGGGGAGATCCTGGTTCGACTGTGGATGAGTCAAAACACTGGGCTGTCACGCAGTTTCATAGAGTCAACATGAGAGGATGTCGGACTTGGTTATGTTTGAGCAAATAATGATTATGCTCCTAAAACCCACAGAGCCTTTGCGCATTAGCGATGGAAACAACACTTGGGTGTATTTGTTGTGGTGCTGTCTGTGCAGACCTTCTTCAGTCCTGAGGGCCGACTTGTGCAGTTTGCACACTACACAGCTTGTATTTTATTGCGGGCGCATCGGTGTGTGTGTGTGTTTGCGCTCGTTTGGTGTGCGCGTCTGCCTGTGTGCGCGTGTGTCTGGCCACGTACGGTGGCTAATCTCGGTGTAGTCTCTCTTTCGCAGTGTCGGTGCCTCCCGGCGGCTCCGCGTAACGGCGACGCACAACTTTTCTTTGGATCTCCGTCAACGCTTCCTTCCTGTGTGTCTCCGCCTGTGTGGTTCACGGTCAGATCAAACCAAAAGAAACTGAAATAAAAACTGAAGAAAATCCAACAAGACCAAGTAGTAGTAGTAGTTTTTTTGGAGTACAGCTATATGTGAATTTATGCAGGTACGCAGGCCTATTTCTTCCTCTTCCAGTCCCGCGTTCAATTATTTTTACTGTTTAAATCAACTGTAACTTTTTCCTTCTTCAGCCTCTTTGTCTTATAGTTATGTTCCATTTTCACACACTGATATCTGCAGCAAAATGTTTGGTATTCAGTCTATTTTGATACTTCACCCAGAGCTGCGTCCTTGCCCTATCGTTGTGCGCCAGTGCCAGTGAAAATACATAAAAAATGCATACAGATCACTTGCCTTTGGGCCAAGTCAAGCTCATTCTGAACTCAATTAGGTCTTTGCGTTTGGATTATTGTCCCTGTAGGGGCCACATATATATATTTTTAACTGCAGCACAGAGATGTACTGAAAATGTGTCCTTGATGGTTGGGTCTTTGCGAGAGCTCGTTAAATATCAATAATTACGTTTGGATGAAACACTGAGCTGAGAGTAAGTGAGATGTTGGCGTATAATTTGAGCAGCTGCAATTCTGCTGCGTTTTCAATGGGTGAGCAGAAAGAGGGAGAGAGAGGCGTTGACTGTAGAGCTGTATAGTCTTTGGTATTCATGGCACAGCTCAAGATTGCTGCTCTCAAGCAGGCAATAATCTCTCTCCCTCACTCACCACCGTTCTCTCCCTCTGTCTCCCACACTGTTGCGCTATGAAACGTCTCGCCTTTCTCCCTCCACCTCCTCTACCTGTCTTCCCCCCTTTTGCATTTCATCTTCACTTTTCTTCCTCCCCTTCTCCTCCAGGCTCTTCATCTCTGCTCATCCTTCTATCCCAGTGTCTCTCTCTGTAGTCTTGTGGGAGCCATTGAGAAAATCATTTGCTGTTGTTGTGTTTTATTCGACTGGGGGTTCTCGCCAGCCAGCCTTGGCTGGTTTGCAGTGCTGTTTGTTGGAGCACGTTTAAAACAAGTCTGCAGCCAACAATCGAGAGAAAGAGGCGCGTTTGAGTTTCATAAATAGATGGAGAAGGTTTGTAACTTCTCTTGTGCAAAAAGTTTTCGTAACAGTGTTGTGGTTTTCCTTTCCATTTCTTTATTATATGGTTGAGTTTTAGACAGTGTTTTACTGTTTATTTTTACCCCTACATTTACTTAGTTATCCTACAGGCCAATCAATATTGCAGAGAAGAATTTCCTTCCTTCTCTTTTGTTCCTGAGAGTTGAAATCACAAAAAGTGCTTTTAGTGTTGATTTGCTACATCAAATCTTTCTCATTGCAGTGCCACAAAACGTTTTTGTAAACACAGCAAAACCGTTTTTGCTTTTAGATTAATTTACTGATGAATTATTCTAGCTTCAGTGGTTCAATCATATCACATTTGGGGAAAGGGGACGCAAGACGGAGGAGCAGCCTGCAAGAAAGGATGCAGTCTGCAGAGGAGATGAGGTGTAGAGAACAGGCAGGCAATCAGAGGAGCAGAGCTGAGAAGAAAAGAGCATGACTCCTATCAGGATGTGAGGAGGTGGGTGCAGTGAGGAGGGCAGTGCGACTTCTGTCAGCAGTGTATTTTGTCTCACTCTTTTATGAGAGCCACTGCTGTCTGAGCTGAAACGAGACCTGCAGCTAGAAACTACCTGTCTTCACTTTGCTATCTGGGGAATGGTTCACGCAAAAGTGTAGTTTCATGTCTGGGAAAGTGATTGTATACTTTAAAAACAGACAGAAACACATAATTGCCTTGTACTAGTATGTCTTTGTGCTATTTAGGGTGAGCCGTATTCAGAAACCTGGCTTGGATGACAGATGAAAGCGGGGTGGGTGAGGTATCAGATTTTTCACTGATGTTCAGCCAAGAAATCTGAAGAAAGTGACACAGAAATGTCGTCAGATTTGTTGGATTCATCGAAGCGGTTTCGAGACCTGGCAATGAAAATATCCTGCTTTATGGTTGTGTTTCGCATTCTTAGTAAAAATATAATTAAACCTGTGAATGTGTACCTATGAGCAGTCAGCTGAAAAAAAACAGTCCTTCAACTATGTTTGAAGAGACAAAACTAGGCCAGTGAATGTGCTGTATTCAAGTTTAGCTGCACATTCAAATCAAGGTTACGCCACGTTATGTTTGTTGGATGTTTTTATGGTTTTTATGAGTTTACAGTAATAAGAAGATCCAAGCTAAAAGTTGTAATCTCATATCAATTATCATCACAGTCAGACAATGTTCTTCACATTCATTTACAACACGCAACAAAAACGGAAGGTTATAATTACATGTTTACAATCAAATTATGTGGCGGTAAGTTTGAGTTTTAAATGTTTATGGTCAAAGTTGGATTGTTCCACATTATTAAAATGTGCAGAATCCTATAGAAAAAAATATGGTATGTATGTATGTATGGTATATTGGTACAGGTTTAAAGAAAACTGGCCATGCTCAGCTCACCAGGGAGGAGGTGAGATTCATTTATTACACTTTAATTGTTATATTTAGATTTAATTAGGTGCCAGCTGCTCATTCTCATGTTTTAGCACTGTAAACTAGTTTCTTTAAAACTAACAGAAAGAAAGGCGATGGGGCAGATAAAGAGAGAAAGAAGTGAAGAGAGGAGTGGATGAGAGTGGCACTAAACCTTTTCTACGTGACGACAGAGGGAGCTGTTGGGCTTCGCTGCAGCGCCGACTGCTCTGCTCTCCCCATTTTTCTCCTTTCTTCTCTTTTCTAAGTCTTTCCCGAACTCTCTCCATTTTCCCTCCTCGCTCTCCTTCTCCCTCTCTCTCTCTCAGAGGGCCAGTCAGAGAGATGGAGGGGCAGTTAGGCTCTGCAGGGTTGCTGGATTCAATCTAAAAGCACCGAACGCACACAGACACACACCAGCATCTAGTCTGTCTGGATAAGCGTGTCCACCCTCGCTGGCTTCTGTTACTGCCAGATTCACATTACCTCCTGCAGAGAGAGAGAGAGGGGGACAGCAGTCAAGAAGGGGGGCACTGAGTGGGAGGGGGGGTCAATTAGCCTCTCCACTACTTGTTTAGCTTCCCTTCTGTCCATGGGTCCATGGCTTCAGCAGAAAGCGAATCATAACAGACAAATGGTTAAAGCCCTTCTCTTGCACACAACATAATGGGAAGCCAGGTAGACGTTACTCTGACATATCATTTCCTGTGGCAGTGCAACAGGATTATATCTCTAATCTCCGGTCTCGACCAGATTAAATGACGGAGTCAGTAATTAGTGTTTTTGACCTCTAATCCCTTTACATGCCCTCTAAAGAAAAAAAATGACAGCGGCTGATTTATCTGCATTTAACGCGGGGTACAGTGGGTGGGGAAGTGTTTCCTGTGGAGGACTCAGGCAGCACAGGTGGTTCACCGTTGTTGACACAATTTCCTTGCAGTATAATGTCTGGGATTTAGTTTCCTTGGCCTTTAACCATGGAGTTTGTATGTTTTTTTTCCCTTGTGCTCATGTGGTTTCAATTAGTCCTCCAGCGTTTGACATTCCAGTACAAGTTAGAGGACATGATTTGGGGAAGCTGAAAACAGTGTCAACTTTGCCTTTGAATCCAAACTACAGTTTAAGTCTGCGGCTTGAATTTGACTTGATCAAAGTCTCTGCAACATGTCTGCAACCTTTTGAGGGTGTTTCCCTGCGTTCATTCTAATGCATGCTGGGATTGAATCCAATCCCTGTAACCCCCGAAAAGGGCAAAGGAAGTGAATAAATTAAATATCAAGAAGAAGTCAGTAGGCTGGAAAATGCTTTTCATTTTTAGGCAGAGAAACAAATCAGTAGCAGAGTGATTCATGAATATGTCCCATGCTCTCATTGTTTGATGAGCAAAGTCACATTGAAGTCATTAAAGTAGCGCTGGATTCACATAAGGCCTTGGAGAAAAGAAACGGTGCCACAAATAATACGAGAAAACAACAAGGACACCACTTAGAGCAATTAAAGAAAAACATGCTGCGGCACAGAAACACTCCAGCATCAATTAAACGTTGACTTTTAAAACCGTTTTGCTTTTTATCACCTCGCATCCTGGGAACATAATGCCAGACGTTGCTGCTGGAATCTGTTGTTTTTCATGATAAATCTTCTTCATTTCTGGCATCTCTGTTCACTATGTGTAGCTGAATATTGCTCTTCAGCTAGCGTGACCTTTTCTCACAGAGAGCATGTGCAGAAGAGGCTGCGTGGATTCACCGCTAGAAGATGAGGACGTGGTGTCACTGTGATAACCGAGTAGTCTGGATCGATGGTAATTAAGGATTAATGAGCAAATCATCAATTTTAATATTGATGATCAGAATACAGTGTTGACAGAGCTATTGATCAGATCAGAATGAGAATTGATTACCCCAGATAGAGCGCGATATCGATCAGAGCACCTTGTGTTTTTTGTTTGTGCAGCCAAATGTAATGCCAAAGTCATGTGACAGGTATATATGTTTAAAACTATATATATATGTAGTATATATATAGTAGATATTTATAAGTGTATGTGTATACATGCATCAAAGAGAGTATGTGGGTGTAATCCAGTGTAATTTGTTCTCTGTGACAGTTGTTAGGTGGTTTGTGGTCTCATGGTACCAGTCACATGAGGGAAAGAAAAGCAAGGTTGTTTTTTTTTTTTACATCCAATTTTAACTGCATTTCTGCTTTGGTAGACAGTATTCAGCAGGGAGAGACACTGAACACACTGAAGGAGAGAGAAAGCCCAAGTATCGGATTAAAGTTGAGAACAAAAGTTTGTTTGTAGAAATTTCAGAAGGTTTTTAGAGATTTCTGTCATCAGTTTGATACAAAAATGCTCCAGATTGGGATGAGTGAGGATTGTGATTTAATTCCAGTTAATCATTCACAATTGATACGTTTTGACTGATTTTTTTATGAAATACATTAGAGTCAGTGGGAAAGAATGAAGTAAGGAACAAGAGGGTAGTTGCCACGTGCGGGTCAAGGAGAGATTTAATGAGTCGTTTGCTTCTCATTATTCTGGATAATAATTAACAGTGTGCGTTTGTGTGTGTGCTTGTGTGCTTGTGTGCGTGTGTTTTTCTCTTTTGTAGCAGTGAAGCAGTAATTCAGAACTGTCTCACCTCACTTACTCTCTCTGTCTTTCTACCACCTTTCACCTCTCATCCCCATTCACCGCAGGACTTCAGTGAGTATTTCTTGTACTGAAAAACACGAGCATAATATTTATCATTCAAATCATGACACGGCTGAAAGCAGAAAAAAAAGAAAGTGATGTCCTGACAAATGGCAGGTAATTTGTTTCCATTAAAGCCTGCCAGTATGTGCCTCACGCACTCTCACACACAATGTTTTGAGTGTGTATTTGCAAATAGTGTGTTCTGGATTACCATAATTAACATGTTTATGTTAATTGTAGCAAGTTAATTTTGCTGATGGAACACATTTGTAAAGGTGAACTCTATGGACACTTGGCAATGGCCTCAAGGTGCTTGTTGAGTGTGTGTGTGTGTGTGTGAGTTTCTTGTTTGAATAGTTGTATTTAAACACACCTGTATTCATGTTGTTGTGTTGGCACCTGACAGATCAGTTCCAAACAGGTGGGTGTAGCGTCCGAACAGAATTGACTTCGCATCACACATGCTGACACAGGCAGGCACACTGATGTTGAAACCAGAATCTGAACACACCACTACACACACACACACACAAACACACACACACACACACACACACACACACACTACACACACACACACACAAACACACACACACACACACACACACACACACACACACACACACACACTGGTCAGCCAGAACAGAAATGCTGCATAGAGCTTATCTGATTATGACAGGGTTAGATAAAGGACTCTGCATTTTAGAGTGGATGGAGAGATACGCAGATAAACAGACTGATGGGTGGTTTAGCTAAAAAAGTGGCATCTTTGGATCAACAACCTAAAAACTACGTGAAACCGACCTCTGTCTGCCCAAGAACGTTTGTCATGCGTCCCTCCCCTGCACAGTTTCCCTTTGTTTTGTCACAGTTAAGATTAACCAGAAAGTAAGAAATTAAATTGGACGACACAGTGCACAGAAGACAGAAATAGCTGGATAATGAACATCCCTAACATATAGCTTGAAGGCAAAACACGCAGCAAATTGATATAATGTGTGGTGCCCGATGTCACGGTGAGAGGAGGGGCTGCGGCGCCCATTTGTATTAAGTTTATCTCTGGAAATAAGCAGCCTATTCTCCATTTTTAGTGCGTCAGATTTTTTTCTCACTACATTGTTTGTGACGTTATAAATATCATTTTAAGCTTCCCATGTGAGCAATATTTTCTAATATTTCTTACATTGTTTCCTAGTTCATAAAGACTTCTGTTTTCTGCAGTGCCCTCCATGGAGAAAGAAGATTTATGGCTGTAACATCTGAACTTATTTACCAGTCAACTCGTTTTGTAGCTTGAATGATTTTGGAAAATGTCACAAAAATAGTCACGAACACTAATTTCTCAAGCAAGACAGTGTCTGTGTGTAATTCCAGCTAATGTGATTTTACACGCTTTACCTGTTTGTAGAGAAAATGAGTCACTGGGCAAAGAAACACAATCAGAGCTTTTTTTAGTCCATGTTTGGAGTTGAAAATCAGTCTGTTGTTTTATAAAAGTAGTCTGTCCTGCTGTGCGTATTAGTATCACTTGGACAGCTATGAGAAGAGGCTTCTTACCCACACATATTCTAATGTTTCAAAGTGTGTATGTGCATTTCTAGCATTAACCAGTCAGCATGCTGGCAAGGCCTGCTCTTGATGTCAAAGTAGTGCTTTGATCACTCTGGGACTTATCTGGTAGTTCTCATCCTTTCCTGCCTCGTCCTCTCTCGTCCTCTCTCTTTCTTCCCATCTTACTTTTCTGCGTGTTCCTCATATTTCTTCCCACTCTCTCTTCCCTACAGCTGCTCTTATCTCTACTCTTTCTATCCCTCTGTTTTCCTGATGTTTTCTTCTGTATGCCTCAGCCCCTTTTGCCTTTCCTCCGTCTCTTCTGTATTTATCCCCACTGTGCATTAAATGAACGGAACAGTGACTCACCTGAAAAAGTTCCAAAAATAAACCCCGCTCTGACTACACTTAAGAGCTTCATAGATAACGATACAGTGTGACATAATTACAGATAGCTGCTTTCTGTATTAGAGCTTAATATGATGTTTTCTAAATGCAACATCAGGACGAAATGCATGGTTTGGCTTGGCATTTATTTCCTCCTCACATAATTAGCAGGTATGATAATGAGCCACTTTCCCCCCCAAAAAACTACTCACTTATTGATTTAGCTGTGCTCTGAAATATAACAGAAAACAACAGAAAAAAGCCTCAAGATTTTATGAACGCAGTTGTAATTCTGGACTACACGCACAAACAAAAGCACGCACTTTATAAGGTCTGATTTGATGGTGTAGAGGCACATGATGGCTCACTCATATGCATGTGCACAGAAAGGGAGAAGGCGAGATAACAGGGCGCATGGGGCACTGTGACACAGACATAATTCACACACATAAAGCCAGTTTTCTTCTCTACATGACAGAGCATTACTGCAAGCTTGACCTCTTTACTATAATAACCTCTCTCCATTTGCTTCCCCTGTCTCTTTCCGTTTGTGTTTCCGCACTTCTTTATTTTTTTTGCCATCTTTTCTCTCTCCATTATCACTCCAACCTCCACAGTGCCCGCCTTGATTCCTGTGCCCACCTTCCTCCCATTTCTCACGCTTTCTTTCCCTTTTCCTCTCCCTCAATCTCTCTCTAGCCATGCTTCATTGACCGTGACACTTATAATGGCGTAATATGATTGAATATGACTGTTGCTTCTTCATTGGACAGTATTAATTTCACTTTTTTCCATGCGAATGGCTTGAATTCAGTCTATTTCGTTGCTCACTCCATGCCTTAATCCTTGACCATGGCTCAGTGACTTACAGAGCAGCACTTATAAAAACAAACTCTTACTATCTTTGTAGGTTGTTGTCTGTCCTATAAGGTTTTCTGCTCGTTTGCCTCCTGTCTGTCTTTTATATGTGTCCTTTCCTTTCATTAGTCTCCATTTCTCATTCTCTCTCTGTCTTTATCGCTCTCTTCCACTGTCTCTTTAGCCTTCAGTTGCAGCTGTGACTACACTGACCTTTTCAGTGAGAGGACAGGAGTGAGCGACAGATATAGCCTCCTCCAGGACTGGCTAATTGTTATTTCAGCATAGAAGGCCATAGCAATATGCACAGAGAGAGAGGCAGAAGGACTGATCAGTCCAGTCAATGACAGGTCTTCACACTGTTTTTAATCCATGTGTGAAATATAGTTAACACCCAGAGAAAAGCACATTTTGTTCTGAACTTTAAACTGTAATGAGTGCTGAGATGGTTTCCCCTGACTTAAAGGCATCACTTTGTTTTTGTGCAGGTGTTAACATCAGGAAGTCCCACTGAGATTTAATATGATGCAGTTTTTACAATACTTAAATAAGTGAAATAAATAATAAAAATTAAATAACATTATAGTTTGATGTTTACCATATATATTAATGTGTTTTTAATGGCAGCGTTTGTCACTGCAATTCATGTGAAATGCATGCAGATAATTCAGCTCGTGTTATATTTAAATTCAGCAAAGGTTGAAGTTGCTCTGAGCCACTTTCATACATTGTATGTGTTTTCAGTGTTTATGTGGAATGACATGATTGTGATGTTATAAAACCAAGTACCACTGTAACATTGTTAATATTCTTGTGGCAAGGTTGAACACACAAGGACACAGTGTGTGTATGAGTTCATGTCACTCCAATGTACCCATGCATCTGGGTGTTTTCACAAACTAGTGCTAAAGCTGACCAAGCAATGTCATTGTGCATGCTGTGTTTGTATGTGCACAAAGCCGTGCACCGGGGCATGAGCATCGCCAGAACAACAAATAGAGGTTGTTTCAGGCAGTTTGTCCACATGTGTCAATCCCACTTAGAGGTGAGATATGCAAACTCAACCTGGGCTGTGTTTGTACGTTAGAAAGAATGAGTGTGTGTGTGAGAGAGAGATGGAAAGTTAAAGCATGCATCTTGCCTTGAGCTCTTCTCTTCACGAGCACCAGGTGCCTTTCTACATGGGAAATCCTCCTCAAAGCAGACATGGCTCTAGTTTAACCTTATTTTAAACTAAGTTTGAGTTTAGTTTTGCTGTTGAAAGATATAAAATGAATTCGAAGGAGTTTGTCAAGTGGATGTAGTTGATGAAAAGTATGCTGTAATAACAGTGCAACAGTGTGCGCGAGGGGGCACACAAGGATACAAGTATACAAAGGTAAATGTATCACTGCTTGTCTAGACACCTGTTTTGACCTTTTTATATAAGAAACTTGCCTTGATGTTTTATTCACTATGCTAATATTTTATTCATCAAGGCAATGCAGTGATTTTTTAAAGCAGTTTATACCAATAAGAACTATGGTTTTACTTGAGATTAAAGGAAATGTGTCAAAGAAAGAAACGTCAAAGACATTTTGAAGTGCGAAAGAATTACCCTTATTTATGAAGATTCATGAAGCGCATTTGCTTTCTAAGCTATTTCTCCACAAGGTAAACATTTTTGTTTTTTCAAAATTTATGTTTTACTTTTAGCTGCTTTTAGCTGATCACAAATTAGAACAATAGAAATGAGCAAATACTTTCTCTATGGTTTTCTAGAGACAAACATGCGTCACTTTGGGGAACTTTGGTGAGTTATGTGGGTGTTGGGTTAGAAGGAAGTTTGAAAACCAACAGTGCACGGTTACTGAGGTATGTGATTGCAGCTTGGGACAACAAAGAGCTCTCTGTGTCAACCAGGAGAAAGCAGGGGGGACTTGGCTTCAACCAGCCTGTGGGGATGAAAGAGGGGGATGATTATGAACTACCCACCATGTAAAAAAACAGGGAAGGAGATGAGAATAGAGGGAGAGATTGTTTTGCAAGGGAAGATGTTTTGGCACAATGACCCTTGTGTCTTCCTGTTTGTCACTGAGCCGAATGATTGTCAGGCAGTTTGAGGGTGAGGAGCGGCAGAGGGCAATTTTAAGGGGTAATTAGGGTCATTACACATGCATGGTAGGTGAAATGATCCGTAACGTCACTGATCAATTCCTCCCCTTATCTCTATGTCTACTTCTGTTCCGGTCAATTCACCACAACTTGTCCATCTTATAGAACTGACTGACATTTGCTTGAAATGTTTTATGACATTGTCACATACAGATAGATTTTTTTAAGTGTTCACGAAATCACAGGAAGGTGATGCAGTACATGTAATGACAAATTCTGTACAGGGAGGAGGTCAGGGTGGTTTACCAAAATACGTGATTTTGGCAGTTTGTTTCCTGTTTCAAACCAACCATTGTTCTTTTAACCATGACCATTTCACAACCTTAACTTTGTGTGTATTATTGTAATCATGATGATGAAAGTCCTTATGAGAGTAGCCATTTTAACCTAACCTAAACCTAACGTTGTTTTTTTGTGCCTGAACCAAACCTAAACATGGCGGTCCATAACCATAATAAGCTGTTTCTTATTTTAGCCATACGTATGGGAGCTTGGACTCAATCATGTGATTGCACTTTATCATTATAAATAAAATCAGCTTTAACCCTGTAAAAGCACTACTGACTTCTAGGTGAACAGATCATGACCTGCCTTTGAGCCTAAATGTTCTGCCAGTAAGGTCTCCATGTCAGTTACTGGATAAATGGGATTGGGGGAGTGAAGAGTGCACATCCCAGACTGAAGGGTGGTCTTTAGAGGCTTAGTGGCATCCATTAAGACCTTGTGTTCTGCCCCTTGCCTCCTCAATAGAGCAAAGCTAATCTCGGTCTGCTTAGGCCTGCTTCTTTCGTCTCTTGGGCGTCTGTCTCCCTCCCTTCTCTGTTTACCTCTCTTTTTCATCTCGTCCTAAGCGAATCACTGTCTCGCTCAAGGACCCTCTGACTGGACACATGGTCCGGGATGCACATATATTTCAATGAAAGACACGCTGACCTTTGAGTCAAAAAAACCTGCCTGTCAAATCACTTGGTGAAAACCTGCTGGAAGTGCACAAAGGTCTCCATCAAGCCCGGTTTGTCTGACTCACTTCATCATCTGTCTGTGTGCACTCTTCCTACCAATATTATACCTCATGATTTTTGGAGTTGACAATCTTGGCAATATGCAAATACTCAAAAAAGTGCTGTCTCCAGTTTCACTTGCTGAAATATAACTCTCAGAATGGTGCAATGTATATTGTTCTGATGAAAATAAAAGTAGTGTCTTACAAAAAAAAAAAATATCTTTCTCTTTCCCCCTCACTATCTCTTCTATCTTCTATCACTCACTGATTCCCAAGGGTCATGGTGTCAGCATGTGGACAATAGTACAGCTGTATCCAGATCAGCCAAAGAGCCACAAACCCCTAGGGGTGGGTTTAAGCCAATTAGTAGCTGTCAATCACCATGACATATCATGGACAGCTAGATCAATACGCAGATGAATACAGGGGGGTGGGGTAGAGGGTGGGACAGATGAAGGGATGGAGGCTGGCAAAGTGGCAGGACAGAGGGTGAAAGGGATGGAGAAAGGAAATATCTGAAGGGTTTGAAGGAGACGGCAGGGATGGTCAAATTAAAAGAAGATAATACAAGCTGAAATCAGGTGGGTTTGTTTTAAATGGAAGGAGAAAATGTCAAATCAGCATAGTTTATTTTTTCAGGTTTTAATTATGCAGTACAACAAAATATATGCGTGTCAAGGGACAATTTATCACTGCTTATATAACTTCTTAAGAAATCTTTGTGATAAAATCCTTAAGGATTAAAAGCACACAGAATTGCAGATATGGAAGAAAGCAAAGTGTGTATAGAAATTGCAAACAAATGGTTAGAGGAGAATGAGAGATGTAAAGAGACATTTGTGGGCAAAAATAGAGAAAGAAAGCGATCCAGTGAGGAGTTCCATTATAAAGCATAGTGTCAGCTTGCAACCCCCAGAGAGGTTAAAAATGAATATGTGTGCAAATTAGCCCCCTCTTTCTCTTTCCTGATCATTTCTTTCTGCCTCCCATCTGTACTAAATCTATGTATTTGTGAATGTGTGTGTGCTAGTTCGAAAAGAGTTCTGCAGCAGACAGATTTTATCATGGTTGGGGACAGAAGATCCCATCTCCTCCTGACAGCTGAGACACGGAAAAAAGGCCCCAGTAGAGAATCAATAGGCCTCAGAGAGAGAATGATAGAAAGGAGGAGGATGTGAAGACTTTCGGTTGGGGAAAGAAGAAAACAAGAAGTTCTGCATAAAAGCAGAGGAAATGAGAAAACAGTGGAGAATTAGTGATGCAGATGGTTACTAACAACATGCCATCAAATTCAAGCATGAAAGAAAGGGTTTGGGGAAGATGTGAAGGCTGCATCAATACAGTCTGAAGTCAGTTAAGTCATTTAAATCAAGAATGAAAATGAATGATAGAGTAGTACGGAGAGGGGACATGGAGTAGAGTGGAAAGGAAGGAAGGATGAAGATCTTAAAACACTTTGGCACATGTGTCACAGACTATTAGGAAATAATTGAGACTGGATGTGATTTCAGTTGCAAAAAGCCACTGTTGCTTTTAATGTTTCGAGCTGATTGAAGTGAGAATGAATGGACTGTAGTACTAAAGAATATGGAACTGCATTGACAGTAAAGGGAAGGGGAGGAAGAGGAAAAAGAGAGGAGGAAATGAGTAGAAATGAGAGAAAAGAAAGATGGTATACAAAAATCCAAACAAATTAAGAATGTGGGAGAAGAGTGGAGGATGCGAGTGACACAAAGAGCACAAAAACACAAATGGAACAAAATGTAAGGGGATTAAATGAGGAGTGAAAATGAGAAGTAATAAGGATGAATAGAAGGGAGAGGTTCTCGTAAAGTATAAAAAGTGAATGATGCTAATGAGAAGAAGAGGATGTTGTTGTATGAATATGAAGCTTGGAACATCTGGCATGGCTCTCAAAAAGTTCTCCAGGTTTTTGAATTTGTATGTTCAATTGGTGTATGAAGGGAGAGTATTGGGTGGGGGTTTGTTAGTCTAAGGCAGCGATGCACAAAGGCACACCAAGCAGGCCTGCCACACTCACTTATATACGCCAGGGTGGATGCAGAAAGAAAGATCGAAGGTTTGAGGAAAACGGGAATGGACACACACACACACACAAAAGAGAAGCGTGATGAGGAGAGGTGGATGTAGATAGGGGACAGAAATAGGGAGGAGAAGGACAGACGGAGAGGAGGGGAGGGGAGGGGTGAGGCCGAGAGCGAGACAGGCAGGGAAGGAGTCAGAGGAGAGATTTGTTTTTGATTGATTTACCTCGCTTTTCAAGGCCACTGAGTCATGTAATCATCAGGAGGAGTTTTGATCTGTGCTCTGTATTGTGTCATTTCTTCAGCTCCTTCTAATGTCTGCTTGGAGGCAAAACACATCCCATAGGTTTTCTTTCACAGATATTCAATATTTCAGCCTTTTTCAGAAACATATTTTAACTTCAAATCAAAATTTTCATTTGCTATTAAATATTATGTTATGTTTTATATATATATATATATATATATATATATATATATATATATATATTTAAAAGACCTTCTG
>OMLM01005190.1:1507-13558 GCA_900302695.1 Helostoma temminkii
TTTGATCTGTGCACATTTTGCCCAAACGCCTAATTGACATTAGGTTAAATAATTTTCAGTGCAACTGTTATTATTTAAATTATTATTAAACATGTTCAGATGAAAAAGGATTTGGGGAAAATACTAAATGCCCACTCTATGGCAGAACAAGATCAGAAACAGTGAGTGGGTTATTTAAATTTTGACTGAAATCAATTAAGCCTTATAGTGAATTAAATGCAGTTTTGCAGCACTTAACATTCACCATTGACATAAGTGTTAGTCACCCAGTATAATAACTTTACCTGTACTTAAAACTAAATCAGTCTAAAAATTCACTTACACAGTATACAATAACAAAGAGTACTGCTTTGTGGTTTTCCAGTGTGTGAAATTTGCAAAAAAAATATGCATTAAAGTAATATGAAAACACTATAAAATTCTTGTAAACAATAAATATTTCAAGTACATGCATTTTTCAGCAGTGACTTAACATTGCACCAAGTGATTATGGAAATGAGATGGAGGAGACTGGGGGTGGTGGCAGGGGTGCGTGGTGTCTCTGCAGAGTCAGTGATCTGAAAATGTTATTAAGAATGCACTTTTTTGACTTGACAGTGTCATGCAGTTTCATTATCTTCACCCACTACCATTAAAATTATTGGTAATGCTTTATAATAAGGGAAGTGGCTGTGGTTTGGAGGTTGAGCAGTCGTCTACCAGTCATAAGATCGGTGGTTCAATTCTCAGCTCCTCCAGTCATATGTCAAAGTGTCATTGGGCAAGACACTGAACCCCAAGTTGCCCCCAGTGAGTCAGGTCAGCTGCACTTACTATTTAGTGCAGACCATTTATTCAATTCATGACTTATGATTATTTATTGCATTAATTAATGTAATATGTATCATGACTTCCTGTTTTCTCACCAACTAACGATGAAGTCATTATGTATTTCATACTTAACAGGTCATTAGCTAAGAAAAGTTAATTCCCCATTACTTTATCCATTTATTGATATTCTATCCCCGTTACAGGCACAAAAGTTAAACCCAAGCATCTGATCCACCTCAAGAAATAATAAACTACAGGCAGAGGCTTACCAGAGTATACATATTGACATAACACCGTATTGTCATCTATTACGATGGGAGATGAGTTAATTTCTGTTAACCACTATTTGCAATGCGGCAGCTGGAGCTGATCTCTGCCACTCTATCCTATGGTCTGATTTCCATGGTGCGTCCCAGAAGCAGCTCCTCAATCCATTCTGCTATACTGCTATGTCTCTCTGTTTGATAGAAGTCAAACAGAGAATAACAGTTATAATGTTATTTATGTGCATCCACACAAAATGTTTTTTAGAGGGCACAATTGTTTTACCATTATTGGGTAGTTCATTATTTACTGAGCTACCAGCCTGTGAGCTAGTTGCATCAGGGATCAGAGGTGGAAGTTCATGGTAACTTTATTACCAATGAAGCTCACACTCATAATAAATAACATTTGTAACATTTGTAAATCTTAACACAATTAATAGTTTCAGTTGTGATTAGCTTGACTGATCAGGAATAAATAATCTTTTATCCTGTTTGTTGCAGTTTAATACTTTCATTATTTTTTCCTCCTTTAGCTGTGCTGTGTGTTTAGTGTACTGTGTGTACCGCTCTCATGTTCACATTTTACAACATGTATGAATCATAACTTATAATATTTGACAGTGAATGCCACCTCATGTTATCAATTATTGTACACAAGATTGCCATTCACACTGATAATAAAATGATTTGCCTTTGTGGCAGCTAATGGTCTTTTGGTAGAAGCGTCCAGGAACAACAGTTTCATCAGAATACAAGGCTACAGGCTGTGCTTTAAAGTGGCACAATAGAAAATAATGCAAATGATGTAGCTCGATATTCAGTGTAATAAGTTGGTATCACATTTTCTCTGCATGTCTTACTCAATGAAAACGGAGTTTCTTCTCCAGCCCCACTTAGACTGGAGAAGTGCAAAGAATTTCCGCTTACCCAGCAAGAACCTGAACAGTTGACAATATCATTTCTTTCTTTATTCATTATTTATTTATTTGCCTTTTTTTTTCTTTTTTTCTTTTTGCCATGGTGGAAATAACGAGACATGCCCTGACAGAACTGTACCAGCTGGGGTAATTGGTGCAGCCTGCATTCTGATGTGTCAGTCACACACTGCAGTAGATTTACAACTTCATCTGCTATGGGTGAAACCCCATAAGAGCACTTTCCCCTGACAGCTTCTGTTTCACAGCATTACAGTGGTTCCGTCATCGCCAGAAAGGGAGCCAGTGTTCAATTTTCATATACAGGAGTGTTCTGTATGTGTGTGTATGTGTCAGGAGGTAGACCGCACTGTTATGTGATGAAATCAGCGGTCAACAGTGACTTAAACTGCAGAACATTAACACTATGACACTGACACTTAGGCCTTAAAATTCTATTACCTTAGTGATAAATCAGGTTTTCTTAAAAGGGCAATCATCAGGACATAATTAGTTAGGCTCCCCTGAAAAAGACATGAGCTCACCTAAGAATTATCCACTTTTGTGTTAGCTATATTATATACATTATATACACTATATTGCCAAAAGTATTCGCTCACCTGCCCAAACTTGCATATGAACTTAAGTGACATCCCATTTCTAATCCATAGGGTTCAATATGATGCCGGTCCACCCTTTGCAGCTATAACAGCTTCAACTCTTCTGGGAAGGCTTTCCACAAGGTTTAGGAGTGTGTTTATGGGAATTTTTGACCATTTTTCCAGAAGCCCATTTGTGAGGTCACACACCGATGTTGGACGAGAAGGCCTGGCTCTCAGTCTCCTCTCTAACTTGTCCCAAAGGTGTTCTATCGGGGAGGTCAGGACTCTGTGCAGACCAGTCAAGTTCATCCACACCAGACTCTGTCATCCATGTCTTTATGGACCTTGCTTTGTGCACTTGTGCACAGTCATGTTGGAAGAGGAAGGGGTCAGCTCTAAACTGTTCCCTCGAAGTTGGGAGCATGGAATTGTCCAAAATGTCTTGGTATGGTATAGCATTCAGAGTTCCTTTCACTGGAACTAAGGGGCCAAGCCCAGCTCCTAAAAAACAACCCCACACCATAATCCACCCTCCACCAAACTTTACACTTTGCACAATGCAGTCAGACAAATACCGTTCTCCTGGCAACCACCAAACCCAGACTCGCCCATCGGATTGCCAGATGGAGAGGCAAAATTCATCACTCCAGAGAACGCGTCTTCAGTGGCGGCGTGCTTTACACCACTGAAGGCCACATTAAGTTTGGAGGTCTGTAGCGATTGACTCTGCAGAAAGTTGGCGACCTCTCACTGTGCACCTCAGCATCCGCTGACCCCGTTCCGCCAGTTCACGTGGCCTACCACTTCATGGCTGAGTTGTTGTTGTTCTCAAATGCTTTTACGTTCTTATAATACAGCTGACAGTTGACTGTGGAATATTTAGGAGGGGGGAAATTGAATGACTTGATTTGTTGCACAGGTGGCATCTTATCACAGTTCCACGCTGGAATTCACTGAGCTCCTGAGAACGACCCATTCTTTTTATAAACCTGTGGCCATGGAAGTGAATGGAACACCTGATTCTGATTATTTGGATGGGTGAGTGAATACTTTTGGCCATATAGTGTTTATTTTCCATACATTAAGGTTACTGAAATAAAATATGTCAGTGTTGTGCATTCATTTACTTGTTATACATGTTTTCTGACAATCTGTCTCTATTAACTCCCCTACAAAAAAGTAGTATACTTTATATATAGTATAGTTAATTTTATTAAGTATACTTAAGTACACTTCAACTATACATCAAGTATAGTATAGTATGTACTTCTAGTATACTTGCTTGTGTACTATTTTCATATTTCTTTGGACTAAAGTGGCCCACTTTTTAGTTTACCTCTGATGAGTACATATAAAAAAAAAGTATACTGAATGTATACTTGCTCATTTTTAGTTTTAAAGAAGTATACTAATAGTATATATGTGGTCATCTATGTGGTTTATGGCCTGGTAAAAAATAAACACTACAATGTATTTTGGGGTTATTTTATTCTTTAAAAAAAGAGAAAAAAACATACAGACTTTTAATGGGTCAGGCTCTAGACCTTTCTTGACCTCTCTTGTAAAGACAATCAAAATCCCAGGGAACAACACATGCATCAGCGCTGCAATGAAAGTGGCATAACTTCCTGTTTAGGAGTGCTCAGTGTCCCCCAGTGACCTCTGCACTCACAAGGTTATTCCCAAGGGCAAAGCACCCTCTGGTTGTGTACACAAAAAAATGCACTGCTGGTTTTCAACCCAGCTACATATACTGTAGTGAGATTAGCCAAAGGGAGCAGTCATTCAGAATGGCTGTAACTGCATGGATGGGTTTTTCAGGGTAGCCGTGGATCATGGTAGCCATGGTAGAGTGTTCATACACCAACTGTCCATGGTAGAGTGTTCATACACCAACTGTCATCCTAAGACATTCATCAATGTCAGCTTTGTGCTTTTTTATCATGTGAATGATAATCAAAGGTTCATACAACAGCTGTACTAGAGAATCAGTGAGTAACAGTGGGCACCATAGTGCACTGTAATCAAATATCAGGAAAAAAATGCTCTGGATAAAGTGGTCATTCCTTCAATCATCCTTAAGACCTTCCCTACAGACTGATAACATTTTCAAGATGTAAGTCTCTGATGGTGCAGTCACACAGCCAGTGTTTTTTGCACAGAAGAGTGCAGAGAGAGAAGAGTATAAGGTTTACACAACATCAAGGTTTCTATTTTAAACTGTTAATAACCATAAAAAAATAAATGATGCTCATTTGGTGAAGCAGTTAACTGCATATGATCAACCATCCAGTTTCTTTTCATTTTATGGGATATAAAAGCAATTGACAAAGAAAGAACAAAGATAACTTTTGTTTAATAGTTTCTGTTACATGTGCAAAATCAGAAATAACCAACATGTGATATGGAATCTATGTAGAGGCAAACCACAGGGATTAGAATTAGCATTAGTTCTGCAGATCTAAGGACCTTTTTAGCACCAACCATGACCGTGACATGGTCATGATGACAGTCTCCTCGTTCATTTGAAGGAGCTGTGGAAATTGAGGGGTTGTGGTTGCAAACTGAAAAAAAGATTTAAAATCAGTTTTTGTAGTTTTGTGTCAGACCATCAAGAAATGTTAGTTCCACTTTAATGTTTACAGTTAATGAATGAGACGTGATTAAAGTGTTGTGCCATGCCCACAAAGCAAACTGTCTATAAAATGAAAGCACCTTAGGGTCACAAAGTAGGATTTCATTTTTAGTCTTCTTCTTCTTCTGCTTCCTCATCCCCTTTTGACTTTTCTTATGCTTTCTCCTCTGCTTCTTCTTCTTCTTCTTCTTCTTCTTCTTCTTCTTCTTCTTCTTCTGCTTCTTATTTTTCCTCCTCCTCTTCTTTTTTCAGCTGCAGCCTTTAGGGGTTGCCAAAGGGGATCATCTGTCTCCATCTCACTCTGTTCTCTGCATCTTCCTTTGCACCAGTTCTATTCACACCAGCCTCTCCATGTCCTCCATCACCAGATCCATGAACCTCCTCCTTGGTCCTCCTCTTCTTCTTCTGTCCATTCTCATCACTCCCAAGGTTTCGGGATCTTTAACTCTGCCACTTGCAGCTCTGTCTCTTGTCTTTTTGTCACTGCCATTGATTCCATACAACATAGCTGGTCTCACTGCCTTCTTGTAAACATTCCCTTTCACTCGACCACACGCACCACAACTCTAAACAGCTGACCCTAATTTGACCTTCCTTATTTGTTACAGTATAATCCCTCTATTCTGCCCTTTTCCACCACTTTCTCAGGTCCCCACAACCAATCTTACTCCTTCTGACTCTTATTCTCCCTCTCTCCAGTGCTTACCTCCAAATTTCTAGTTTCATCATCAACATTATAGCAAATGGTCCAACACAAGATTCTGTGTCTTTCTTTAGAATGTTTAGTTCAGTCAGTTTCACCTTCTGGTTTCAAAACAGTAACAATTCCAGTTTAAATTCCAGTAGAGGAAATCATTGATTAAAAGGTTGAGAATCGCCACAGTAGGCTGTCCAGTATTCTTCTTAGTGACAACCACTTTTCAAGGTCATACCACAATGACCACAACAATCAGACAATAAATTCCTGGGGTGTTTATTGGAACAACGCAATCACTTGCTATTCACGTTTTTGGAAATCAGCAGCCTGCAGGCAGCCAATTGAATATTTTGCCCCCTGCATCTTTTCAAATGACCATGTAGTGCCACCGCTGTTGTTAGGTCTGATCAAGAAGACATTTCTTAGAGACCTTTAATGGGGACAGCAGTAACTGCAGATACAATTATTGCAGTACAGTGTAGCTACAATCTGCAATACTGTGTATGAAAACTTTACTGTTACTGGCTAGTAAAATGTGACGCAAACACCAAGGAATGGTGACCAAATGTGGACTTTTCTTTTGGTTTCTTCAGCTGCCAGATTTAAGCACTGGATCAATCAAAAAAACAGGATAAATGGTCTAAAAGCCACAGCAGCGAACAGCCCTGCACTCCACGTTATTAAAGTCTGAGTTCTGGTATACATCAAAGAAAGTGCTTATCAAATCATCTAACAGCATCAGAACACCTCTTTCTGAATTCCTATTTTTGTAACTTTGATTAATTTAACTAAAAACAATTTAGATCAATCACTTACTTTAAAACCACCAGATGGATTTATTGTTGTGACTGATAGGTGTACATGCAAGGTGTCTGTTAATTTTAATTTCACTTATGCCTGAACCTGTTGTTTCATAAATAACTTTCAAAAACAAAATGAAATAAACAATCTTTGATTTGCTCGTTTCAATTTGACCATAATTTCTTTGGTGCTGGGAAAGTGCCAAAATTCAGATTACTGAGAAACCAGAGTCCATGTCTGCATCCAGACCAACCACTTCACTTCACCATTCACTGATAGAATGGTGGTGGTAAATGACAGCCCAGCGGTTTCTCCAGACCTCATCAGGTACATAACCAGTGCCAAGGTAGGAATGTGACTTACCAGGCTGGGCAAGCAGGTAGCTAGCCAAGTGCTCTCACCAAATGGTTAGCTGCAAATTTTACTGGAACTGTCGATTTTGGAGCTTCTTTCTGAGGTGGCAGCCTTTCATCACACCAGCTAATACTGTAGAATGATCAGTCATAACAGCCGATTTTCAATTAAAAGCGAAATAGAGCTTTAACTTTGAAAATGCATGGGCAGGTAATTAGTGTAAAGAATGTGATTGGTGTTCATGAAAGATTCACCCAGATGAGTGGGCAGTGTCATTTGTTTTGTTCACTGATTATCAATATACCACTGTTTGTCTCATCCCATGTGAGCCACAGCTGCTGGGAAATTAGAAAGGCTGGTGTAATAAATGCATCTGTCCACAGCTGCATTTCCACATACTAATGTAACCATTTTACTAGCAGCTGGTAAAACAGGCTTTTTGAATGTGACTTACTACAGTTAGATATAAATGGTCAAACATTAACTATGCTAAATAATATCACAACACAATTCAATAAATCAACCCCTAGCATACCAGCACTTGTTTTCAGAATATTGTGTTGCCTCTGTGTAGTAATGAAGTATGATGCACTAAAGACTCTCAAGAGAATATAAACTGATGAGTGTAACAAACACAGAAAACAAATTTCCTGATGCTAGGTGGGGACCTGCCCCCATAATGACTAACCATCTATAAATGAGAGCTAAGCAAAACATAACTTCAGTTTACTTAGTTTTAAAACCTATTTCTCTGACAGTGACACAATGAGGGCAAGATCTCCTCTCCTGAAACACACAGTTGGACAATGGCAGATTAAAAGTTAGATAAAGGGAATATGAAATAAAATGAAAGATAAAGAACAATAGCACAAAGACTCATGATATGACATGACATGATATATCAAAACAGAAAGTGAAAAGGACAGTCACATTTTCTCAGTTCTGATCTTGATGAAGATCATATGAACTATTATATTTAAAGAGAACTTTGAATGTGTGGAATCCATCTGTCGTAAAGTGAATTGTTGGACCAGTTTGGAAAGACCAGGCGTTTGTATGCAGGGTTATGGTTAATTGTTGCCGATCAGTGTGCAAAGTCTCACCACTGATTACATGTCAGCACATAAACCGTCCAAGTCCAAGGAACTCTTTGTTGACCGTAGGAATTCTAAACAACCAAACAAGATGAGCCTTGACACAAACATGATGCCAGATGGTACAGCCAGTTTAAAGGTTTGCTAAAGGAGTAAGTGACTAAATACATGTATTCAAGTGCTGTACTTAAATACAATTTTGAGGTGCTTGTATTTTACTGGAGTATTTCTATTATAGTTTACCATCATTAGTTACTAGTTACTGTTTCTGTTCCACAGTCTGTAGGTAACATCACATTTTACCATTATTAGTTACTAGTTACTGTTTCTGTTCCACAGTCTGTATGTAACATCACATTTTACCATTATTAGTTACTAGTTACTGTTTCTGTTCCACAGTCTGTAGGTAACATCGCATTTTACCATCAAAGAAATACACTTTCAAAGTTTTTGTGTTAGTTTCAGTGTTAGTCAGATTTGAGGAGGACTTTTAAAAAAAATGAGTGCACACTGAAGTATGGCCAGAAACTGGGTTTACTTACATTTATATGTACCTGGTTGTGATGCAGGGAAAATTGTCTCTTTAGATTTTGGAAAACTGCAAAAATATGTTTTTGATTTCTTTTTTTGTTTGTTTGCACAGTGAATTCAATGCACCATGTGTTTTTAACCTGTGGGCCATGGTTTTCAAACCCAATACTGCCACTCAAATAGCTTTTGCCTCTCAGTGGCAGTGTAACCACAGTGATATCTGCATTCTGACATCATGTGCAAAAAAAGTTATTTAGCAACATTGTTACCACAGAAAGTTGATTTGTTCTCTGCGATCACTGATATATATAAATATCATCAAAGTGGCATCTCATACCCCAGCTTTCCCTGGTGACTAAATAGCACATTTAAGAGCTCATTTGTTCCTCATTCAGATGAACTGCTAAATTAGAGCAGGCCTCAGTGTAGACAACAACTGCATGTGACAGGAACAGTTTAGTCTGGCTGTACTGCAGCTACTTTATCTTTTTATAATGTCTGATGTAATAAATGTTATATCATGTCTATTGTGTTTTGTAAAGTTGGTCTCGGGATGCAACTTCCAGAAAATATTCTGATATTAAAGCAATATGGACAAGCATCTACTAGGACAGGTGTTAGACTTAACAAGTAAGTGCTGTTTGAAATTAGTTTGTTGGTTTCAGAGGTAGCTGAGTTTCTGTTTGTTTCTGTTTTTGCTTTTTCATGTGAAGGTTTGTTATTGTTGTTGTTAGTTTCATCTTAGTAATCCCAGGGCATTTACACCTTTGACCTAACAAAGGCACACTGAGTAGTTTGGTTTCAACGAGGGGCGGTTTCAGCTATAGCCAATTAACGCCTTATGTGAGGCACCTGTATGACTGGAGCATCAGCGGAAGCATCAGCTCTCCTTGTGTGAAGACCTATCTGTGTAAAAACCGGTGAGTCTACCTGCACGAGTCCACCGAGCAAGGACACCGTAGGACACCCTTATTTGTATCTTCTTGTATCTTCTTGTACTTATACCTTCTCTCTTTACTGCTTAACCTTTACCTATGTCTCCAGCCTGTGTTCTACTTCCATCACTATGTGTTTTTGGCAGATACCTGTTCTCTTCCGCAGACGCAGGATATGTCACTTTTACAGAAGAGGACACATTCCCCACCTGCGCACCCTCACCCAGACCACTTCTTCCCCTACCTCTTTTCTGTTGCTCTGTGGAACTGCCAGTCTGCAGTGAACAAAGCTGACTTCATTCCAGCATTTGCCACACAGTCAGCTGTGCAGCTTCTGGCACTTACAGAAACCTTGATCACCCCTCAGAACACTGCCACTCCAGCTGCACTCTCCACCAATTTTACCTGTTCTCATACTCCACGGCCATCGGGACGGGGAGGTGGGACTGGTCTTCTCATCGCAGACGCTTGGAAGTTTTCACCCACAGCACCACTCAACAGTCTGTCATCACTGGAATATCACGCCATCGGGATTACTGCACCTGTTACAGTCCATGTAATTGTGATCCATCGACCACCGGGCCAGCTGGGTAAATTCTGTGATGAGCTCGACATGCTGCTGTCCCACTTCCCCGAAGATGGCACTCCTCTCATCGTCCTGGGAGACCTGAACATCCTTCTGGACAAACCTCAGCCTGCTGACATCTTTGCACTTCCTACCAGATTTGACCTGAGACTGGTCCCCACTCCCCCAACCCACAAAGCTGGCAACCACATGGATCTCATTTTCACCTGGAACAGCACCACAGATGACATCTCGGTCACTCCTCTACATTTATCAGATCATTTCTTTATACAGCTTACTGTCTCTCTCCCCGCTCCTTCACATACTCCCACCCCACTCATAATTTTCTCTCGCAACTTCAGGTCTCTTAATCCTGAACAGCTCTCTTCCATTGCCTCTGCATCTCTACCCCCTTCTCCACCCTCGACACAGACACAGCCATAGATAACCTTTGCAATACTCTTTCATCCTGTCGGTCTCTGTCCCCTGTCTTCCAGACCTGCTCATGTCTCGGCTCATAATCCCTGGCTTAATGACAGGATCCGTGAGTATCGCACTGTGCTCAGGAGTGCAGAGAGGAAGTGGAGCAAATTCAGGACCCCATCAGCTCTAGCTGAATATCGGAGTCTGCTTGTGTCTTTTTCTCACGACATCACTGAGGCAAAAAATACTACCAGGACACCACTGACACCAGAAAGCTGTTCTCCACTTTCAAATCACTCCTCTACCCTCCTCCTCCTCCCCCATCTACCTCTCTCACTGCTGATGACTTTGCCAGCTTCTTTACCAATAAGGTGGCAGCCATCAGCTCTCAGTTCTCTCCTCCAGAGGAAGATATCCTGCTAACCTCATCTAACACCACATCGCTCTCCTCATTTTCTACTCTGACTGAGGATGACACATCCACCCTCCTTCTATCAAACCATCCCACCACCTGTTCTCTAGATCCCATCCCCTCCACCCTTCTTCAAGCAGCTGCACCCACACTAATCCCAGCCATTTCACAAATTATTAATACATCTCTCACAACAGGCACCTTCCCCACCTAATTTAAACAGGCCCAGATTACTGCACTTCTAAAAAAAATCTCTCAACCCCTCACTTGTAGAAAACTACAGACCTTTCTATCTTCTTTCTTTTCTTGCCAAGACCCTTGAACGAGCAGTCCTTATTCAACTTTCAGATTTTCTTTCTCAGAGAAACCTTCTTGATGCCAACCAGTCTGGATTCAAGAATGGCCACTCTACAGAAACAGCACTCCTCACAGTTGTGGAATCCCTCCGGGCTGCAAAAGCACAGCTCTTCCTGTCCTTTCCACCAGATGACTCGACAGCCTCGTCAGGCATCACTGCCTGTCTAGCCAACATCTCCGCTTGAATGAGGGAAAAACATCTTCAGTTCACTCTTTCCAAGACCAAGCTTCTAGTTCTCCCAGCTAAACCATCAATACACCACAAAAGCAGCAGCAATACTGAGTCCTCAGTGATTGTCCCCACTAAGTCTGGCAAAACCTGGGGGTCATCATTGATGACCAACTGAGCTTTACAGACCACATCTCCTCTGTCTCTAGGGCAAATGCAAATTTGACCTCTACAACATCAGAAAGATCAGACCCTACTTTCTGAATATACAACTCAATTGATTGTGCAGGCGTTGGTCATATATATTTATATCTAACTATCTCAATTACTGCAATGCCTTGTTGATGGTTTTTAATCAACCAAAAAGGACACATGTCACCCCACTCCTCAAAACTTTGCACTGACTTCCTGTAGCTGCTTGCATCACATTCAAAGCTCTGACTCTCCTACAGAGTGGTCGACTGCACCTGACCACCTCAACTCCCT
>OMLM01005194.1:2082-31171 GCA_900302695.1 Helostoma temminkii
TTATATATTTATAATTGTAAACAAACTGAATACTTTTGTAGACATTGAAAAACATTTCCACCCTTTAAACCCCCCCTGCAGTTCTTATACTGTCAACATGAAACAGTTTGGAAATCCTGCAGATGTAACCTAAACATCTTTTAATCACCAGATGTGACCTGCTTTCTCTGCAGTGACTTAAAATCTTTTAAAATACACCTGTTCTGTAAAAACTGGCTTGCACACATTTTACTCATTTTACAAATTAGAGTTTGTGGATTTTGTGTAAGTCATATAGCTTATTTTGTTACAATAGACAGATATGCTGTTGATATTTAAATATATCCAAATGTTATTTTGTATTATACCACCACAAACATCCTGCAGAGATGTTTGAGAAATGAAAATGTAAACAGTATCAGCGCAGATAGGTCCAAATTACTCTACAATGTAAACATGTACAGAACACAGTCTAGACTGCCCAAATCAAATAATTGAAACAAATCCTAAAAATGTTTATTCAAATTTATGTTCCTGCAGCAGCCATTTAACAGATTCTTTTATTTTTTTTTAGATTTCTTGGTTGTTGGTGTAAATGAATTAATTTTAGAATGCAGTGTGGTTTTGTTAAAACTGTCACCTCAAATGCTTAAAAACTAAAACATCAAACATATGAAACAGACTAGTGGGCCAAAATAAATAAAACACATCAAAATCTCACTTACTTGCAAACCTCTGCCAATAAAGCAAAAATAGAGAAACAATTTATGCTTTCAAATGTGAAAGTGAGCTCAGATTTTTATTGGCAGGTTTAAGTCTGACAGAGAGGATCAGGGAAACAGCAGGAGCAGAGGACTGATGAGAAGACAGTTAAGGTGAATGTTTGGAAAAAGTCCCATTCTTTTTTTCCGTTAAGATCTGGCAGGAAAATCCATCACAGTGCTAGTCCCAGCTTTGTCATAATGGGTTACGATAGAAACTCAAATGGGACTTAAAAGTTAAGAGTTATGGGAAGAGAGGCTGTCAGAGGCGGATGCCCCCTGTAGCGTTTGTCCTGTACTGGCCAACAGTTTTGAGAAGACCATTGAATTTTTTTTCTTTTTTTCTTTTGATGAGTTACATTGCTGTAGCAACTAAACTAACTAAATCTGTGCTTAATTGTGTTGCATATCCAAACTTTTCCAAAATGTATTACATGCAGATGGAATAATGTGAATTACAAATGAGTTGTACGCTGAGAAATGTGAATATGAAATTTTGCATGTTAAGATACTCAAAATTAAAAACTAAAATATGTCCTTTGCTTGTACAGGTATTATCTGAGAATAATTAGGGAATTATAACATAAATGTATAAAATGCTTTCCCATCATTCATCCAATTATATTTAATTAGGTTGATTATCTGTCATTATATTTAAAATTACAAATAGCTTATGTAGTCAATGTGGTCAGTACACAACATAGTAGCATTCTGGAAAAACATTTTGTAACTTTTTCCATTATGTGACATAATAAATGTGTAATTACCTATAAAACTGTTGTAATGCAAGCTGGTTATTCTGTAACTGTTTAATCTGGCTCTGCTCACTCAGCTGAACACAGAACCTTCAGTTTTACTAAAACATAAGTAATGTGTGTGGATATAGTTTGAGAGTGGAAGATGATTGCTGTGATTATGGTGATTATAGCAGCAGTGAAAGCAAGTCTGGGATACTGTGTGTTTGCTTTGCTGCCCTGTTTAGGCTCTGGTCTTCATAACCCTCATCAATCATATGGACTGGGATCAAAGATACCCGTGTTGAGCTGGGAATGTAGCAGATGTGCTAAATACCCCAAAACAAATGTTTTGTTTGCCTTTTATTTGCCAGCATTTTTAAATGAATGTATAATGAATTTCAAGGTAATAATAAAAGAGGCATTAGTTAAAAAATGAAATTCCTCCTTTAAATAAGTAATTAATGATCTGCACGGTGCGTGCAGCACAAGCAGGTGTCTTGTGGGAAGGGCTGCAGACATTGTTTTAAGTCCAAACTCTTTGATGGTTGAAGGGCAGTGAAGCCCTAGTTTAGTCCTCCAATTGTTTCACACTGCCTGCCTGAAGGAGTTTTTTTTCTCTGCAATTACAGAGCAATCATTGCTCAATTACAGCCTCAGCAGAGGTGTATGTCGAGATACCTAACCGGATAAGAGAAGGACCTTTACAACCGCCCTCTTTGAAGGTGACAGCGTTACTAATCTCTAATTGTAAAAATGTCAGGTGTGGCTCTCACGCCCCTCTCTCTAATGGGTCCACTTTCAAAACACAATATGAATGCCTGATGCATTAATCAGATTTCAGATGGATTTATATAGTGTACAATATAGTTCCTTTATGCTTCAGGTTTAAACTTTAGTTAGTTTAGATGCTATAACGGTATTGATGTCATTGATATTCTTCAACACCATTACTTGTCAGGTAAATACTGTCTGTTTGTAAGAAACACAAGTTTGTTGACATTTTATCTTCTTGTCATTGCCAGCTCAGCTGTCAGTCAAACCACCCACTCAGATATTTGAATGATAAAGTCAAATTTCTAGACATTTTTGTTATATTCAAAAGAATGACTTTCAAAATCACTTTGAGTCAATTGCAGAAATACTATGAGTGTAATTAATTGTGAGTGCCTGAGACATGTCATAATTAAGAGATGTGTGTTTACCTAAAGACCTTCACACTGTAAATCTGATTGTGATGACTGGTCTGATTGCGATACTTCCAGTCATACATAGTGACATTGCCGAAGGTTAATGTCACAACGGGTAAAGATGTACAGTAACTACAGCTTTACCTAAAGTTAGCTTTGTTTTACAAAGTTATATTGCCTCCATTCTATAATGTAGACTATATAATCTGCGTTGCCTGTGCCTTTCCATCCAGGATCTCACCCAAAGAAGGCTTTGTCTTTTCTCCCAGCACAAATTCACTGTTTTTGAAAAGTACAAGCTGCTGGTAGGCATCCATGTTTGTTTTTACATATGAACACACACAAGTTTGCGTTTTCACAATTATTTGCATCATTGTCTACAGCCAAAATATCCAGTTGTTACTGACCAGTCACTAAGTGTGTTGCCCATACTCTACTCAGTTGTCAGGTTTGTGCTGTTGCCAGTCTGTCAAACACCAGAAATCTGTGCTCTGTGGTGGAAACAGTCTTTAGGTGTGAGCAGTCCAGTCTTTGAAGCTTTTAGACAGAGATGAACCTTCAGTTAAATTCATTAGTTAGCAAGTTTATATTAACAAGATGACTCATAAACAGTTTTGTCTCGTGGTAATGGCTGTTGAATTCATTCTCCCTTGCTGTTGTGATTGTGGTTTGTAGGTAGCTCACAAACACAAAAGGGAGAGACATGATGATGTTTCTCTCCTGGGAAGCGTATACTTCCACACACCTTATTTCTTTACATGCCAAACACAGTGAGGTCATTAGTATCTAAAAACTGTACTTTTCTTATTGGCAAACAGATGTGAAAACCACTCACACCCCAGACACAGTTCCAACAAGTGGTTTGAATTACATAGCCCAAGACCAATGAAAGGCAGTTGATGCAATTTCGTTTACTTCTACTTCCACGTCTTTGATTTGTTGTCTACGGAAGGCTGCTGCCTAGACTGGAGCACACACAGAGAGCAGCCGAGAGTGGATGTACTTTACATTGGGAACAGTGTGTGTTAACATACCACTCATCTTACTCACCAGCTCTGTCGACTTGCTCTGCATCTCCTTACACTGGGTACACAAAAGAGGGCCACACACAACTATTCACAGCAAATTCACAGATTGAGGTAATCTCTCCCTCTCACACTCTTGTTTCCACACACACACGCGTACACACACACACGCACACTGGTCCCCCTCTACTAACAGAATTGAAAACAGGTGCCCACCACATATCTTGCATTCTTCCAAAATACAAAAGTGGTTTGACCTGAATGGTTTTGCTGGAGTGGAGCCACCCTGTATGAAAGAAGAGTCCATGTGGAGATGTGTGTGTGTAAACATGGAGGCGTTGGGTTCTGTGCAACATGCTGGTGGAGCAGCACAGACTCACACTATATTGGAACCACATTTCTCCCTCTGTGCAACCCTAACATGCAGTGTCAAGTTAACGTCAGGATAAGTCGCAGATTCATCATACGAACATAGCAGACCACCGCATTTAATAACTTTCGATACAGAGACCGTAACAGTATACTGGTCTGGCTTTGACCGATATGGTTGAATGATCAAACTGCACTGGTAGCAGTTCTTAAACTTTTGACTGTCTTTTTAAAATCTGGTGAGTTGGAAATGCCAGTCTTATGATGACCTAGCTTCAGTCACAGTGTCTTTTTTCTGCACACAGAGGATCTTTTTAGTGGAGAAACTGGTCCAATAAGAAACAGAAGGCAGAGAATTGGTAGACCAATCACTGAGGCTGGTGGACAAAAGAAACTGAAGCCATGATGGAGGAACTGGTGATAAATGCACCACACTTCTGCTTTCCTGGATGGTTTAGCAGTTTACTTCCAAATCTTTCATGACTGGTCATGTATGTGTGCAAGTGGTGTGTGTTAAATTACTTTTCAGTCCATCTGGTAAAACCCTAAATACTGTCATCAACAATTGTCCCCAGCATGTTAAGCACCATTTGATTGATGTGCAATCTGTGAGTAGCCATTTCCACCTCTCTCTCTCTCAAGAGTTCAAAATGCAAATTTAGTGTGCATGCATGTGTGTTCCTGCATACTATATGTAATTTTTTACAGCTGACAGAGAAAATTACAAGGCTCTCTTAAATACGAGAACATGATGTAATTTCATTCACATTTTTGGCACAGAATTTCTGTTTTATACAGCAAGTATAAAATTGTTATCAAAAATTCGAAGTCATTGTTTGGATTTTAAGGTGTGTAGTTCATATATATGAACACTGTGGATACTTGCATTTTTAAGAGCTCTGGAAGCTTGACTGCAAATATGGGAAAACACATTTTATCCACAAAACAGGAAAAAAGACTCAGAATTGATTTCTCTAAACTGCCTTCTCCCTTGTCTGCATGTCTCTTGAGGATTAGGTTTGGATTTGGCTTTTAAAGCAAGCCAGAACTCAGCTCAAGAAGACTGTGTGTGTGTCTGTGTGTGTGTGTGTGTGTGTGTGTGTGTGTGTGTGTGTGTGTGTGCCAGACTGTCGCTCTTTAGCTGCTCTTACTCACAAGCAGGAGAATTGTCAGCTAGTTTTAAAGCAGAACATTCATGGTGTGAAACCTTTAGAGCTATGTTTGTGGGTTTAGTAGGTTGGATTCTGTTACTGTGTCTGAACGGGGGCTGAACATAACTTGGTGGTGCATGGAAAGGAGGCCTGACTGATCAGTTTTGTTTGATTTCATGATGATGTTTGATTCACCAAAGTTGTATAGTCTAGTGTAGCTTCAATTTAAAAAGGAACTGAATGTAATATGTGAAATAAATGTGAAGTATACAGGACAAAATATCACTCTGAATGGAATATTGGGGTAAAGTCTAAAGGCTTCAATGCACCTAAACATTTTAGTATTTTCTCTGTAATTTCTGGTTAATGGTAACACAAATCAAAAGCTATTTTTTGAAACGTAGTGTTGTTAATATCCTGTATAACCTCTGATGTTGACATTTACCATAACTATGTTTTTCACAGTGACTCAGAACATGTCTATAACAGACTATGTCCACTAACATTTCCTTTTTGTCTCATTGTGCAGAAATGACCAAGCGCTACGAGACGCTTTAGGCTCACTGGTGTTTGCAGGCCTTGAAATTCCATGTTAACCTTCAAACTCTCTTCAAGCAGTAAATTTGAGCTAAAAAAATTATCCCAGTGCATGGAATCTAAAACATACCTACTGTATGTACAATAATATTCTAATGGTATTATTATTTTCATAACATTTTAACCACGTTGTTTGTGAGAATGCTTATTTACCCTAAGATTTGAAGGAAAGCAAAAGTGATCTTTTGGTTGGTGTGGTTCTGTGGTAATGACATTTTACAGGCGTTAACTGACTTGTGACCTTTTATAGACTCATCTCCCCCTCGTAGACACTGTATGTCACCAAAGGACTGATTAAAAAATCTTAGGCTTTTGTCTGGTAACTGTCTGATAGGTCAAGTCTGATTCATTTCTTAGACACATTTAACTCCAGCTGCTGTAGATAAAATACATGTCTATGTTTATTATGCATGCAGTAATGTACTACACATACTATTAAATAAAAGTCCTTACAAACACGGAGTCAGTGATAACATTTGATCTCAAACCTGTCCACACCCCCAGAGGAGCGGATAATGACTCACTAAGACATTTAAAACCACAGTAAGCACTGCTGAGATAGTGAAGAGAGAGAAATACATTCATGTTACTGTAACAATACTTAGTCATACATGGAACATAAGTACTGTATACATTTACTGGATAAATTCCGGCTTGGTAGAAGGATAATGAATCTATAACTGCATTATTACATTTCAGGACTTTGTAATAAGTTACACAACAGTAGCAGCATATCATCTGAGATCAAAGTTGGAGCAACACTGGGGAAGAGATGAAATCCAGCCTCATCCCGCTCTGTATGACACAGACTGTTTCTGGTTATTCCTCTCCCCCACAGGGAGTTCCTACTGCTCATCACAGAGCTGAAACAGTGGAGGTGATTCATGGCGACTGTCTTAGCCATAGGGGGGAATAAGTTAGCCCATATTTATGATAACCTCAAAAAACAGGGTTGGGAAATATCTAGTTATATTAGATTATTGTTATTAGAGATACTGAAACTTCCCAGATATTTCCATGCTTTTACAAATTTTCTCCCACATTATCAACTATGATCTGAATTTATTGCAAACCCAAGTGAGAAAAAACACAAAAGATCACCTGCTGACGCAACCTATCTCCCATTACTACAGTAATCAGACAGTCTGTGGGTACGACATCTTCTCTTGCAAACCAATGCACTCGTGCACACAAACCACACTTTCTGTACAGCTTACTTTCCGTTTCTCTTCAGGAAGCTGTTGTTTTTGTTCAACAGCCTTTAGCCGTCTACTCATGCAAATGAGCTTTATGAACTCTTCTGTGCCGTTGCCGAGCACCGCTGCTTTCCAAGCTGGTGGAAAAAAATGTGTAATTCTAAATGTCATCTGTCTATATCTCCCATAGGGTCATACTCCTTCAGAACACTGTTTGTTGTAGATTACAACCTGTTAAGAAGTAGAGAGAAGTATTTCATAAGTTGGCTGAAATGACACCAGGTCATAACTATACTTTGTTATTCCCAAGGAGAGGTAGGTACCCCATCTCAAACTTTTTACATTTTACATTTTTTTTACATTTAAGCTTTTTACATTCAAATGAGAATAATATGCCATTGACATTTTTTTTCTCTAGAGATTGAAAAGAACTGTGGCATAGTGTACAGACAACAGAAAACCAGATCTAAAAAGATCTGTCACTTTTCAGAGTCAAGGACAAAGAATCAGAAACAACCAAAATCACTTTGCCTCAGGAACTGTCTGAAGTTTTGTTTCAAGGTAAGGACTCCATTGGTCTTATTTACTGTTATAATAAGTAATTTATTAACTAATTATTATTTCAAAGTTTATTTTGTTGAACATTAGTGTGGCATTACAGCCAACAAGGTTAATGCAAATGAAGATGTTGGATGAAAAAGACCTTATGTTTAAAATGAAAATGGATGTAGCTTCTTCTAAACAGAAACTGTGTATATTATTATTAATTGTAATGACAAAAAAGTATGATTATTGAATTAATAATTCAAATTATTATGAATATTTGTTAAGAAATGTAACTTAAAGTGTACACCTGGATAACAAAGACTGGCGTATCCAGGTTTTTCCAGTTGCACCAGCTTTTCACAACAATTAGAATATTGAGCTGTTTTTAGTGTCTGGTTGACGCCACCTGGAAAATAAGCAAATTAGACTCTTAACAAACAGGCTCACTGCATTCACTGGGACATGAATGCTGATAGTCTTCTCTGGATGCCTCTGTGGTTTTGAGTAGAGTCGAGCGAAGATGGAGCAACGGGAAGTGCAGATGGATTCTCTAACTGAGGGGACTGATGGAAGACTCAGGGAACTGGCATCAAAGTGGTTCATCGAGACGCAAGTGCCCCTGATCATCCACAATGGCTTTTTTCCCAGTTGGTTCTTGGGCTTCATTACCAGAAAGTAAGTAAATATTAAGAAAACTGAAAAAAATAGTTAGTACATCAAAATAAATGTTATACGCAGTTGTAGAGACTTGTAAAAATATGGGATGTAAAGAAGTGTTATATTAACCTTTAATGGTCTTCCGTATGTACTGTCCTATCAAATTACTTTTTCAGATTTTTTTATTTTTTTATTTTTAAAGGTTTTATTAATTTGGTTCATGTCTGTACACAACCAGACAAAAGTTTGGACTTACAAGGAAATGACCATGTTTTTGAAAGAAGAGCATATTGATCATTGGATCATTGGATTGATCGGTAATACAGTGTATTGTAGCTGAAAACCACTTTTTTAAAAAAGAATATTTACATAACATACGGAGGTCTGTAATCAGGAAAGATTAGTACTGTCTTCCAATAGCACAATATGTCGGTAATGTAATTACATAAAAAAAATGAAGTTAATTTAAAAGGTTAACTCATCATTAGAAACCCCTTTTGTAATGATGGTAACACATGTATCTTTTGATGAAAAACGTGGTAAATTCTATGCATGTCCAGACTGTTGACTGGCAGTGTATATATTATAATTTAATTCTTATGCCCTATTGTTATAGTTATTTTATTTTTTAATGTAATTGATGTACAACCTGTAGTGTATACCAGGTGCATTTATATTTTAGAGTTTGACACAGGAACCTATAGCAGTTATATTCACTTATCTACATGTTACAGATTCACATATTTTTTCTCTGATGGAAAGTGTCCACTTGGTAACACACCCACATACAATCACCTACTGTCCTTTCCTCTGACAGACAAAGACACCTACATAAGTCGCACAAAGGACAGTTATGTCAACCTGAGTATTGGTGATGACAGGTTTATTGAAAGGCATAGTGAAATGGATTTTCCATTGATACAATGTAATTTCCAAGGTGAATTACGTTATCTGCCTTTTTGCAAAATCTACCACTTTGTTCCTGTAAACTTGTGTCAAAAGGATTTTTGAGACTCAAATATCAAAACGAAGACTGACTTTTAAAGTTTTTCTTGCTTTACAGGGATGCTGAAGAAATACTCAAAGAAAGGGAGCTGGGCTGTTTCTTAATTCGTCTCAGTGACAAAGCCATCGGATATATACTGTCCTATAAGTAAGTACTGGTTTAGCCTAAACAAGCAGTTTATCCACTGACTCTACAGGAATCAGCTTATTTAGAAATCTGCCTCACTGAAATACTATTAAATTAATGTAATGTAATAATATGTGTTGCTCCACATATAATTGTCAGAAATCAATAATACTTAAACAGGCCATAAAGTATAAATGGAATCAATACTGTAAAGTCTGTACATTTTTTATTTTTAAAGACCACAACTAACTTTCTTTAGCTGCTAACAATACTAGTGAACATTCAAGTTACAAAAGTCACATATGGCACATTTTAGTGATAAATTAATTCCCACGCAAAATAAAACATTGTACTGTCTTCGGCTTGTCTTTACCACATATGATATGATTTTTCAGCGAAAATTTACTTATTTACTATATTTAAACAATACTGCTTAATTTTCAGATTTTGGACTCAAAACTAATTCACTCTAGATAAAACTTTTAACATTTGTTTTTCCTTTTTAGAGGCAGGGATCGATGTCGACACTTTGTGATAAATCAAAGTGAAACAGGACAGTTCGGAGTCTGTGGAGACACTAACAGACATGGCACAGTGTCTGAGCTTATACAATACTACAAGACAAGTCCAATTCAGCCATTTGGAGAGTATCTGACATCTTCGTGTTTTGAGGTGAGACAAATCTCCCTTTTGTGTCACTTTTCAATTTCATAATTGATAGTGTGAAGATCTAATTGTTGCTTTGTTTTGCAGCCGCTGAATGAAGAGCTTTATGATATCATCCAGGTCAACCCTAAAGAAAAGCCTGTGGCTACGAAGAATGTGCAAAGGCAACATATTCACGCAGCCTCAGAGCAGATACGAACACGGCCACCAAAGAGCACCAGAACACTAGAGGTTAGTACAGTCCACGCACCACAGAGAGGTTATTCTAACTAATATGTCACTGAAATTGTTACTAATAGTATATCCAGGTAAATTTTAACAACATGGCTTGTTTTGTGAAACAGGAAGCACCACCTTTACCTCGGAGGAGCAGGCACTTTGATAGTGCCCCCCTGAATGATCAAGACAGGGTTTTGTACGCTCAGCTCAGGAAGCAATCACCCAGGGACATACCAAGATCTCAAAATAGCTGTCAGGACAGTTTACCTGGAAATAAGGAAGGAAGGAAAGCCCAGAGATCCACAACCGTGCAGCAGAATCAGATCAGTGGGTGTAGTCCTCCATCTTGTTCAGACTGTTATTCTGAGCTCAGCCTGCTGGAGAGCAGCAAGAGCAGATCTTTACCACTTCTAGACTGCACCTCTGACAGGGAACAGTATTACAGGCGGAGTGCACCCCCACACACACCACCAAGACTTTCTCCCAAGCCCAGCAGAGAAGCCACTAGCTATGTTCCAGAGTCAGAGAAGATGGACTCCTGCAGCAGACATAGCAACAGCCACAGTTTGGATTACATCAGTGACAGTGCTGTCTATCATCTGGCTGGCAGGCCTGGCAGCCCACATACCAGATTGTCTGATACTAAATCAAAGACATCGGGCCAGCATAGCGATTCAGTGTATGCTGAGGTCTCCAGTGACGTCCTTTTTAATCATGACAATACATATGAGCTGATTCCTGGGCACAAGGACACAGCCCATCCTCAACCAAACTGCAACACTTACGAACCTCTGGAGGACATCAGACCAAAGCCAATAAAGGTCAGTAATGTATCCTAAATGCTTTATACTTCATTCTCCAAACATTGTTCCAAATATTCATTTCATTTTGAATGCAATGTAAATGTAATTCATTTGATAATAAACTTATTTGTTTCTTGCAGAACGACCATGGAAAATGGAAATGGCTCTTTCCCGATGCCAAGAGGAAATAGTAAATTTGATGAGCTACTGAAGAAAATGTTTACTAATTTTACTCTGACACTACTGTCCTATTTCCTAATATACACAATGTGACCACTCTTCTTTTATGCAGTATACACAACATGGACCTTATATGTTCATAGCTATTTAAATGACACTCTGCAATTTTGCTTTTAATTATTTATTTTAAATTATGACATTGTTTCTATATGTAAGCCAGTGTGCTAAATAAAATACAAAGTGTATACTTAAATTTCAGTTTTAAAAATGTCATTAAACATAAATCCTTGAATAAGAAACTCTAAACTAAGTTTTGTTTCTGAGTGACAATAAAAGCAAAAACTCTGCAGCCTTTGTATGTTAAATAGAAACCATGTGCTGATATGAAGATGATGGAGGCTGTGAGACAGATGACAAGAGTTTGGGCAGATACCATCTAACATTTGATCAATGCCTGATAATAACCTAATTTACATAAATATTCTAGCTGCTCACAAAGGCCTGGGTGTATTAATGAGGATTAACAATCCAACTGTAAGGGAAAATGGTTCAGCAGTAGGTAACACAACAGCAAATATATTTTATTTTCACGAAAACACATTTTACAACTGTGAGTGTGTCAAGATTCAAATAACTTAGAAATCAGGATGCAACAGACACTGCCAGTTCCCTTCAGTGTTTATTAACACCCAAGATGTGTACTGTAGGTTCTTAGTATGTGATGCATTTTCATTATGGCGTCCCATCAGTGACTTGAAAAAACACCCTAGTGAATGTGACGTAAATATGTTATACTGACATGGTGAAATATAGTATTCTCAAAGTGAAAACAAAACCATGGAATTAATGATCTTTAATGTTTAGAGTCCAGTCCTCACATTATTCACAGGAAACATAATTTTCTCACAGATTTCAACAGTCTATACAGCCACAGCAAGGGGAAGTGGGTCAAAGATCCTGAAATGTCACATATTATCTTTTATCATCTGCTCTTTTTCTTTCCAGTTACAGTTTTAGTTGGGCCAGTGGAACTACTGTATGTCTAAGACTTCAAAAGCCCACCTGTGTAATGGAATGTTTTCTGTGATGCTATTTATTTTCATAAGCAATCACATAAAAACAGTAACACTAACATGGTTCTACTGTTTTGTAGAACATGAGTGACAGAAATAAGGAAATAAGGTGGTTACCCTATGTAATACAAACCAGGATATGCCAAACCACTAATATATCAAAAGATACAACTTGGAAGATTAACTTGACATTTATGATACTTTCATAACTGACAAAGATGATAAACATGATAAAGTGTCACAGAAAAACAGAAGATAATGTGTGTCACTTCTTATAACAGATAAACAAGATGTCATAACTGCCTTGTTGTGTATGAGTTGGTTTCTGCACCTGTAAATAACACTCTCTCAGAACACACCACACAAGGTTTATAGGAAGCAAGTGAAATACTGGAAATTTCCTGGAATAATTTTTATGTTATTTTGATACAGCACAATACTGCTGTGGTATGGAAGTGAGAATTACATTAATTTTAGCATTTAAAAGTAAACTATAAACATTTTATATACTGTACTTTTTAAAGGACACTTTAGAGTCTATAATAACATTTAATATATTACCAGCTATTCTCTGTCAATGGAGAGTAATAACAGCATCTATGTATACAGTGTTGTAAAACTATGAACTATTAGCTTATTCCTACTTGTTGTATAAATAAAAAAGATTCTTAAAGACATGCTGAATATTAGTTTAGAGAGTTAAACTTAAACGCAGCTTCCTACATTTTTCCTGGCACTTTCAGTTGCATCTCATGGCCTTTATCAGCAGGTAGATGTGAACTAATGCTTCCTCATTACTCACGTTATAGCGTGTCACCGTGTATTATAAACCATTTAATAACATGCTCATGAATGTTAAATGAATGAATAGATTAATACCATTTTGTTTATAAAAAAAATATCAAGAAACAAGTTAATATAGCACTTCCATTGCCATCTTTCTCTGCTAAACACACAAGTTTAAATCAACTCAAATTATGACAGACTATGTCCCACAGAGAGGAATTAGTGGGAGTTTCACACAGTTTGGCTCCTCTCAACCTCAGAAACAGTTTTTTACAGCAACGACTGCTGCTTTACAGCCCCAGTATCACATTGCACCAGACGTCTCCCTGCTGGAAACATAATTAACAAATGTTCTCAGTGAGATCAGTAATTAATGAAACCACACAATCAGCACTGCATTACCCTGAGTATTTGATACTGCCCTCATAAAGAGAACTGGAGATAATGAAAGGATGAATTAGTGGCTGCCCTGATGACAGTGCCCTGCTTAATGGACTTCAAATGTCCTCAGCATCAATATCAGCTTCTCTTCATTTTTTATGGTTGAAATTATTGGAAAGATCAAACATACTGTACTGTTTGCCAACATAACCTTATTTTGTACTCTTAGATTTTTTTTTACCTACTCAAATACAATTTGATCTGCATGTTTTTTTTTCTTTGCTGACAGCCTAGACCATCACAATTTCAGTTAGAGTAAAATGTCAAAATGGTTTCATGGTGGTTGTTATAATAACCTACATTTAACAGGAAATAACCCTAAACTGTGTCCTCGGTGTGTCTGCGTTTTGTTGCTTTTTTTTTAGCCTGCACCTTCTGTCCCATTTTTGCATTTTATAATGGCTCAGCTTTTCTCACACTTAGCGGGTCGTATTTATTTTGCACGCATTGCACTTTGCACCACAGATATATTCAGCCATGCCCATTGCAATATCTTAGTAACTGAACAGTACGCTTAACCTGAACTGTACCCAACATCCACATACAATTTACATAGATGGACTGCATATATTAGTGCAACCGCAACTGAAAACATGAACTGTAACAAAAACACAGTACACTGCACCTCATACAAATCTGTACAGCCCCAAAGCCAACCGAAGCATCAACCAACCGAACAAGACCATTTCCTCCAGCTTTCCATTGATAATAAACATGTACAGGGTGCATGCATACAAATGCTGAGGCAGCTTACCCCTAATGACCATATCCTGCTTAACAAGTTATTACAGAACATTAGATGGATTATGCAGAGGCAGACTCCTTGATCATCATGGGTGGGTGGCCTGACATAAACTGGTTATATGGATATAACTGACGTTGCTTAACTCCTTAAAGTTGCAGGTCAGTTGCTTGTTGTTGATGAATAAAACAGTGAACCGACTGTATGTAAGAATTCTGTTGTGCTTTTTCAGCACAATAATAAAAAACACAAATTCATTGATTTATTCAATTTGCTCAAAACACACAGAAAAAACATGTTTATTTAAAATAAGACCTGAAGTCAAATGCCTTCTGTAACTAACATCTAATGCTAACAGATGAGGTAGAAGATGAAAATGAACTCAGATGACAGAGCCCTTCATGTAACTGGAAAACAGTAAGATGTGATTGTCGTTATGTTCCACTTTCACAAGAAAACACAATATAAAATGACTAAAAACAATACACGCCATGTACAAACATTGTATAGCTAATATAAAATCTCTGTATTCCCTTAGTGCTAGTGCTGTGCTTTCACTTCAAGCCTTGTCCTTAGACTTATAAATACTAAATAACTAGTGTGTCACTGTAGGAAGACTTGTGTCGAGTTTCTCGGGTGGTAATACAGGTAGATACGCATTTTAATGTTGTATGTTAGCAGCAATCTCAAGACTGGCTCATTGTTTCATTTACCATTCAATACTAAAATATGAAAAGGATTTTCTCTTAAAACAATAAGACCAATCCAGGCCAAGCCCTTTGGTAGGTAGCAGAGCAATACATATTCATTACAGTGAAGAATTTCAGTGTCTTGGGAATTCAGCTTGTCCCAGTATTTTGCTTTCGAACTATAGGAAGACTTCACTGAGGAGAGGACAGCTGAACTGGAGGCTGGAGATGATTTTTGATGATGGGAGCAGAAGACAGGCGCTGTCTTGTGGCCAGGACATTGTACATGGAGAGTCCTGATGTTTATCAAACTGCGTGGAGTCTCTTCATATTCGTATATGGAAGGTACTGAAGAAAAACAAGAGATTATACGAGGGCTCAGCATTGAAACAATATGAGTAAATTAGCTTGTAAAAACCCTGACTTACTATGTATGGTACACACACAGAGGAATATTGAAGCTATTTGCATGTGCGAGCTGAGAATTATAGCAATGTTGTTAAAATGACATTAAATCATAAAAAAATTTTGGCAGCCATCTGGGGAATGAAAATAACTAGGGACAGGAGAGAAAGCTGTACATTGAGGAGTAATGAATATAATTTATTTACCTTAAGAAGTCAGGAGCCCTAGAAATCATATTCTCAAAGTCAGCAAAGGAGAGTTTATTATCTCCATCCAAATCAGCCTCTTCGATGGTCTTCTCGCACACCAGCTCTACCTCTTCAGGAGTCAGCTCCTCCTTCGTCAGTTTATTCAGGGTCTTCTCCAGGTCCTCTTTGCACAAGTAATTATCCACATTGAAATCTGTGGGAAAAAGCAATTACAAAAAAAATAAGTAATTCATTTCATCCAGTTCTGAGAAATAAAAAAAAATTTAAAGGATGTTTTATACATTACCATATATTTTAAAAGCGTATATTGCCTTGAGCTCTCTAGGAGCCGTTTCACTGAGGACTGAAAACATGTCCACAAATTCATTGAAGCTGAGATTCCCCTGTCCATCCTCTGAGAAAGACTCTACGATCCTATTTCGAAATGGGTTTTCCTGTATATGAAGGGGATAACAACATTTACATACATCAATGCAAATATTTGTGCATACTGACGTTAATTTACTGCAGTGAGGAACACAATATAAATTTATGAGAAACACTCGCAGTATGATTGTATATATGATAGTTAGTTTCACATATGAGCTGCAGAGGTGTAAACTGCCAGGATATTCTGCTGATCACAAGGAAAAAAGCAGACTCCTTCTTTTACATACTGTGGGTTTTATATTTTGGGTTTAACTGAATTGACAAAGCTTGTGATAAAATCAAAGGTGAATCACGTTAACTCTGAACTGTAAGCAACAGCTGTTGTCCTGAGCACAGACACCATGTTTGAGCTCTATACAAACTCAGCAAAACAAACCATTTGTATAAACATTGGTCATGTAAGAAAAGCAATTTTTAACAGCCGATGGAGGCTGAATCAGTCAAGCTGACTCACCACAGCTCATTAAAACTGGGCCCTCTGTGAGATAGGAATGCTCTCATGGTTACGAAACTGAAGAGGTTTTAGAGTGACTGTTGCTCAGGCATTATTAATCTTGTCGTAAATGGTCTCCACCTTCGTGCTACAATGTTTACAGCCTTTCAATAATGTGACCCTTTAACAGGCAAGGACCAATTATGCCCAATGGAAGAACTCACAAGTGGTGGATAATCATGTGATGTATCACAATGTTAGGCGATATAAACTTTCTGAATGTTATTTTCAAATGGCAGGTGCTTAAAAATAAGAGGAAGTGCATCTGTCTGACAAATCATTTCGTGATATTAACTTTCATAAACTGTGTCATACAATCAGATATGTGATAATGATGGTTAAAAACAATTCTGTCCTCTGGAAGAGAAGTGTTACTGAGTGGGTAATGGCCCCTTAGTGCCGTGTTAGTGTCTTAGTAGAACAAACCAAACTGGGTAAACAAAAACTGTTAAAAACAAAGAATGAGTTTTAAACAAGGCTCATCTAATAGTGTTTGTGGGACAGATATTTTACCTTTAACTCTGGCATGTTGACTATCAGTGCTAAAGGCAGTTTACAGTCAGGATCATTGGTGTAGTCCATTGGTACAAGATGTGGAGCCAACTCATGGTATCTACCATGTAACCTAAAATAAAGAATAAAAACTATTTTTGAGCATTTAGGTTTCTTTTCATGCTTCTTGTTTACTGTCAAATCAGAAGAGAACAAAAACCTTTGTTTTTCTATTTTTAGCTCTTTCTGTCTCCGTGCCTGGCTCTGTGTAATTCTTGTATTTTAAAAAAAGAAGTCCCCGTTTGATTTGTTCTTTGACTAATCCTGTCATGGCACACTTTTATTTAATCAGTCAGCTGGGACACTGGTCTCAAAAGGCTAAATCTCCACAATTAAATACATAAAACCCCTTTGCAACAAGCAGGTAAACCTTAGGTTTTAACACAACAAGATAGAAATGTGACACTTCACTGGGTGGTGCCGAAAACAATACCACAGTCAAAAGGTCAGCATGACTTTCAGAGGTTTAGGCAGCATGCTGATAGTGCTAGAGAACCTTTTAAGTCTACAATGCCTGCAGTGTTTTACTTCTTACTGTTACACACATAAAAGTAAATCAGGGAGAACTCAATGTTGGATAAACTGTAATAATGTATGTTAAACTAAGGTGGAGTACAACAGCTAATTATTTCATGTCAAGCAAAGACATTCATACATTGTAGTTAAGTTTAATTTCCACCCAAAAGTAGCACCTTATTCTGAACTTAATTAATCTAATGTACTACCTGTAGTACTGGACCAAAATGATGAGCGCTACATCAGATTCAGCTCATAAAACTTACCGCAGGATTTCTTTGCGTGTGAAAAACGTACAGTCCTGCAACGAGAGAAAAACTGCATGTCAAAACTCTAAAACATTCTCAGTGACACATCTGTGAGTCATCTAAAATAACCTCCAAAGTCGCATGAACAACTCTTACTGTAAATGAGATGACTGATTCTCTTAAATGATTATGTGGGTGAGCACTGTCACCTGCCACTTGGAACAGGAATGCTAAAGCAGAGGAATATGATCTTCTGTTGTCTGACATATATGTGTTGGCACTCTTATTATGTGGTAACAGCCCTACTGGTGTGCAGCCAGCTGACATCCACGCACAATGTTTGAAATCTACAAACACGAACAATACTGTCAAATTGGGTTTTATATTATAAATATCCAATCCTAAAATGTTTTTATACCAAAGAGAATAAAATAATTAGGCTAAAAGGCCATTAACAGAAAGCGGTAGTACTCAGAGCAGACTGTGAGAGAAGCAGGAGTAACCAGAGAGTCTCTTGAGAACTAAACTGTCTCCTGCGAGTAGAGTTTCATAGTATATTACATTGGCTTGGCATCAATTATTAAGTCACACCTAATCACATAAACCTGTGCAGATGAATATATCTTCATTAGACCACCTGAATAATTGTTACAGGAAACAAAGGCTCAAGTCTTCGCAGAACTCAATGAGCAACTAAATCTCCCAGTTTGAAATGAAAACAAAAACATCATCCAGCAAGACAGTGTGAATATTTACGGAACAGTCACAAAAACAAACAAACAAAAAACATGGAAAATGCATGCACTTAAACTTGTTTTTATTTCTGAACTAAACTCTACGTCTACAGAGCATCATTTATAAACAATATCAATATATTTAAGCATCACTTTGCCTCTGGAGTTGGATGTATCCAAATATATCCATGGGCGTGCAAGCTTACCTGGTAGGCATCAAGTTGCTCGTCGGTAAATATTGTTTGTTTATTGCCCATCTTAATCAAGTGATTTGCTGCATGTACACATTCACAACACCGAACGTCCGACGCCTTTTCTCAATGAAAGACATTTATGGGATCCGCGGAGTCAAAGTCTCCGCACAGGATGGGTCGACAACGTTGCAAACAGCAGACTTTTGATGTAGGCCTACTTACAGGTGAAATCCGACATGACCGCCAAAACACGTTTAAAAAAACACAACAGGTGAAGTCCAGCGTCCGGTTGTGTTGGAGTCAGTGGAGGTTGCCTGGTGGAGTGTAAAGTGCAAACTGATCTGCTTCTTAAAGGACTCTGCTGCTGTCCACCCGAGCCAAGACAAGCCAATAGGACTTCAGGCAAATAAATAAATAAACACTTGAGTAAGCAATTAATAAATAACTAGTAGAATCTGCTGGTGAGGAAAAGAAACAAAGCTATAATTCTTTATTAGGGTATGTATATAAATAAGTGCATTTCATGTTTGTTTGTTTTTGTTTTTTACATTTTATGACTGTGTGTTTATTTATTATTCTGGTTTGATTAACATGTACAATTACTTAATTTCACTGTTATTCTACTACCTCACAGAGGAATAGTGTATCCAGTGTTTTGACCACAACCAAACTTTTAATTGACACAGAACCTGTTGCATAGAAACAGCATCTAACAAAACACTGTCCTCTCCGGCAGTCCTCGTCTTCCAGTGTCCGCCAACACGCCTCCCTCCTCTGCTTTTCCTGCTGGACTGCAGAGACTGACTGAGGGTCCGTCTCATCCACCTGCGTGTTAGTGCAGCACAGCGTGTCCCAACTGCACCCCAGGACAGATGCCAATTTCATATTTTCCCCGAATAACCACTGCCTTGCTTTTTTACTGCATTGGGTAAAGCACTAGTTTTCGTTGCTATAAGCAGCTTTGTAGGCTACAAAGTTGCTCAGGATGGACTCAAAGCGAGAGAAAGATCAAGGTAAGTTGTGATGGATTGCTTGTTGCTACGCCGCTATGCTAGCCACTAGCGGCTTAGCTAAGCTAGCTCACCAAGATGTGGCTAACAACGTAACGTCTGTTACATAACATGTTGTCTTATCGTCAAGGAAAGGGGGAACAATGCCCGTTTAATTTAATAACCCACCCACTTTCATCCGGCTGAATCATCCTTATGAAACCACGCAGCCGTTGCCTCACGACGTTCATTGCTAAGGTTCAGGTAGCTGCCAACATTAGCTGACTTTACCAGTGGCTGACCATCAAGCTAAGCTAAACTTCACCTTTATTTCTGCAGGTGTCATGCAAAATATGTTTGGTGGCCACACTTCAGCCACCCACGCTCGCTTCACCCATACAGTAGTGTAATAGTCACTACTCCGTGTGTAATTTAGATGAATTTGAACTACACTGATGCAAGACTCAAAACGCAATTGCATGAAATAGAAGTAAACAGACTCCAGCATCATTGTCTGTGACTAACCTGATGATTTTTTCCTTTTCAGTGATGCTGTTCGCTTCAGGGAGTCAGTGTTTTCTTTTGGACAGACTCAGGAAAGAGTATTCATGTGTAGTTAAGAGTTTGGGTCTGATTCTGCCTTAGTAAATTCAACCAAATATAACTCCTCAGTTGTTATTCATGCATGCAACTGGCAAACTAATATCGTCATGACTGACAGAACAGCACATCTGTCCATTTATTAACATTACCCCTGGAGCTGCCTGAAGAAAACCTCACTGTGCTGCCACATATGAAAATAACGGACTGCTTGATTTTACTATGCAGCTATATTTGCGTGGGTCGTTTGCTTGTTTCACCGTAAACTGAAGAGATGATGCTTCCAGGATTCTGCTTTTGCAATCCTGACTCACAAATAATCTGTGGTTCTGATGCATATATAAGAACAGTAACGTGAATGTGCCCTGCTTTGCTGCAGTCCAATTTCTCTGCTGCTTTCAGATGCAGAGTGTGACAAGATAACCGCTGTGCTGCTCAAGTCACGAACAGGAGAATTTGATCTGGAGTCGATACTGTTTCTCAAACTGAGAAATCTTGGTAAGGAGAAATTGTTATAGCTGTATTTGGAAATTTATAATTGGTAATAATTTTGAATGATGTTATATGTCTTGTAGCAATACATGATCTTGGATGCATTGGGGAGTGTATAAATTTGGAGAGACTGGACCTTTCTGGGAATAACATCACAAATTTAGCTCCTCTAGCATCTCTTCGGCTTCTTTCTGTACTCAATTTGTCTGCCAACAGAATCTCCAATTTAGGTAAGAGAGCAAGAAAGTATTAACATCTGTATGTACTCTTACTGAAGAGGTTTCTATCATGAATAGAATTAGATTGTTTTTTTCATTTGTAATTTCAGAACCGCTGCGCAGTTGTGACAACTTACAGAACTTAAACTTGGCTGGTAATATCATAACCAGGTATCAGTGTTTAACCACGGATCAAATGCACAGCCTAGATAAATGTGAATTATACAAACATGTTTTAGTAAGTGTATTTTTAAGAGCAGTGGTCTGAATCGGTCCTGTAAAATCATGTTTATATCGTTTTTGTTTGTCGACAGTGTGGAGAGCCTTCACAGCCTTCAGTCCTTGAGAAAGCTTGAAAATATACGTCTTAAAGACAACACTTACAATTACACTAATCCAGGTATTTTTTAATAATATTTAAAAACAGTCCAGTCAGTGGGAAGAGAAATGAACTCACAATTACTTTCTTTGTATCAGTGTGCAGGAACTCATCATATAGAGCCATAGTTCTCGAGATGTTCTCCAGTATCAAGGTGCTGGATGGTAAGATTTATTTTGCCTAAGCAACATTAAGACTGAGACTGGATGTTGTGTTCTAACACTAATCTGAATGTTACCTAAGGCATCTGGATTTCCTTCTCTTTAATTTGTAGGTGAAAGAGTGGTCGGACGTGGGAGTGACTTGTACCAATTATGCAAAGACATTGATGATACCATCAAAGGTACATTTATAATCTTTTATGATGGTTTGTATTTTGTTATCTTACTCTGATCATCAAATTAAGATGTTAGCAATAGAACTGATCTTTCATGTAGTCTCCACTGATTTTAAAGGCATGTTTAAGTGTTTTTGGTAAAGTAAAATGTTACTTAAGTGTTATTTATTTTTCTATGACCGTTTAGCTGGTTTGTACAAGAATGGGCAGCTTGTGGAACATCCTGATTGCAAGCCATGGGTTGAAGATAGTTACTGGGAGATAAAGAGATCAAACAACGCCATTATAGAAGAAGCCTACAAACAGTTTAACGGTAACAATTTTTAAAGTGTTTTTTAAAGAAGTGTAACTATTGTGTTTGTATTATGGTATCCTATATTATCATTTCCTGTGTCTCTTTCTACAGATGTTCTCCATGAATGCAGACTCCTCAACAACAGAGCCATTCATGTTATTTCACAAACTGAAAGATCTATGAGCCTGAAGAAGCAGCCAAAGCAGTATGCCATCTGAACTGGGCTAATGTGTGTGCAACATTTTGCAACTTTTTGTTGTATGGTATACCATAGACTAATGTACTGTAGGTTTTTCAAATTACTAAGCTATATCCAAATGCTTGATAATTTTCATTGCCATACACACATGCTCTGTGTTGCAGTGTGAGGCATTTGTTGAAATTTTACTCCATCCTATGCATTAGGTATCTGGCGGTACACGCAAGTGGTTTGAAAACCTTTCTTCTCACTGACTTTCCTCAGTTTGGTTCAACAATGTCCTTACTTGCACAATGTGCATTTTGTACCATGTTGTAGCCTGTATTTACGCTGAGAGCTATGCTGCTTAAGGATTTCTATTAAGTTTTCAGCAACTAAGAGCTTTCTTTCCATTTTGCATTGCTGGATAATTGTGGGAGTTAATGTGCCCCATGTTATATGCTTGTATGTAAGTTGAACTTTTGCAAAAAGTGATTGAACGATTGTTTTAGCTGTTTCTACTTGTTTTATACCATGAAGTTTGTGTATAACCAAGTTGTGGAAATACATGCTTAAAATATGTAAAAGTGTACTTCGCATCTTTCATGTTTACTCATAACTGCACAGTATTACTTCAATGCATATACATACACGAAATACACTGTGTGCACACAAAGAGTCAAAGTGTAGTGTAAGGAAAATAATAAATCCATGAAGGTGAGCATCAGTCCACCAACACCACCTGGTGGTTGTCACCCTGCAAAACTGTAGCAGGCACTTAACATCCCAGATAAGGATTTCACATTGGGACCAAGAGCTTTTATTTAAAGCATTTTTTATAATATATCCCGCAAGAATTATTGTTTTATCCTGTCTTGTCACAAGACACTAATGCCGGTAGCCACCCAGAAATAAAGCAACGAGAGGCCTTTTTATAACGCTGCAGTATTTTTTGAGTTGGAGAAAAAAACACACACATGATTTTACTGCAAATATTAAATACTGCTGAGTCACCACGTCATGCAATGAATCCTCGCATGACAGTATGTAAAATTTGGATTTATTTAATAAAGGTTGTTGGCTGTGCATAGGTTTATTTCGAAAAGAAATCGTTCAAAACGGAAATCCGGTTTGCATACGCTCTATGGGTTAGCTTGAGTGGTGCTGCTAATGGTGCATCGACCTTGGCTATTTCAGCATGGCAGGGAAGCTGTGGAGGACAGCGGTATGTACAGGAAAATATGTACATCTTTGCACCAGATGCATGCAACTGTATTTCAGTCCGTCAACAATCATTGTTTTACTGTCGACCACACTGTCGCAAAGTGCAGTTATACAAAGGATCGCCTCCTCCTCTGCTACCACTAGGTAGCTAAACGCTAACAGGCTACCTCCTGTAGTTACTATAGCAACCAGATGTTTACCTAGCTAGCAAGTTAGCTAACGCTGCAAGCTTCCTGTTATCATGCTTTGTATCAACAGTTCATAGCTGAATGCACAGGTTGAAAATTGTGTTTAAAAGCTAAATTATGGCAACACGTGTCTATGAAATGTCCCTTATCTACAGATTCTAAATCTACTAAGACAGTGGGGTTTTTCGGTCAATGGCAAGGATAAAATGAAGGCACAGGAAGTAAGTTAAGTGTTAAAAGGTGAACTGTCTTACTACGACGTTAGGAAAAGAGAAAGCTGGCATTTCCCTCTGTAATAATGTTATTCAAATATTGACTGAGCATTTTATTTTGCCATCAGTGACGGAGCGTCTTTAACAGTTTATGTGCACTTGAACATATCCAATATAGCAATTGTATTGTAAATTAAGAGCTGTGCTCCAAAACGAAAGTTGATTCACTTTTATTTTGGTCAGCCAATGCTACATTCAATTATATAGTTTGCTATTAGTTGTTTAACCTGTTCTTCTTGTATTAGTGTATGGGTTATGTTTAGATGTTCATATACAGATTGGTTTACTACAGTGATCAAGGACTGGCAAAAATGAATTATGTGATTCTTCAGTCATTAAAAATACACCTTAGAGGAAAAGTTATCCAGATCACACATCTCTGGACAATTCTGGTGTCATTTTATTTCTTATTACTGCCCACTACCAGGAAACCTAATTTCATGTTTTAGCTGTAATTCAAATGTTTTTACCTGTTATCAGAAATAGATAACAGAACAGTGTTTATGACCTTATTCATGCTATAGAAGTTTTGGTTTTGGGGGAAAACATGTTTGATATGTGCATGTTAAAAACCTTCTAAAGCTTCTTTTTGACTGTCAGGTGTCACGTATGGTTGGAGCTTTGACTAAAGAGACTCCACAACCCAGGACACTGATCCGTGGGGTATGTGTCTTTGCTCTAGAGCATTACCTCAACAGTAAATTTTTATCTCAAATAAATATATATTTTGGTTTATCTTGTCACTTCTATAAAACTGTGTTTACCTCTGATATGCTTAATTATTTGTGCACTACTAAATATTATGTCTCTATTGTGCCTCACAGATACAAACTGTTACTTTGATCCCTGGCGATGGAATTGGTCCAGAGATCTCCACTGCTGTCATGAACATATTTGAAGCAGCTGAAGTTAGTACCATATAAGCAGAAAAACACATCATTGTTCAAGAACATTTACGAGAAAAATTCTATTTTTATGTCACAATATACAACAACGGTTGTGTGACCGCAGCACTCACACCCATTACACAAATATAATTAAATGAGACATGCAGCAGTATAGAATCGTGTTGTTGTTAGTTTTAATTTAATCTAGTGCTGTTTTATGCAAACTTTTGATCTAGGCACCTATTCAGTGGGAAGAGAGAAATGTTACAGCCATTCAAGGACCTGGTGGAAAATGGATGATTCCTCCAGATGCCAAAGAATCAATGGACAGGAATAAAATTGGCCTGAAAGGTAACTTTTTTAAAACTTAAAAAACCATTGGGTTGATTTGGCGAGCAAACTAATAAATACATTTCAATTTTGACAATCTGCAGGACCTTTGAAGACACCAATAGCTGCTGGTCACCCCTCAATGAACCTGCTACTGAGGAAAACCTTTGACCTCTATGCCAATGTGCGCCCATGTGTGTCTATTGAGGGGTATAAAACCCCCTACACTGATGTGAACCTGGTCACCATCAGGGAGAACACAGAGGGAGAATACAGTGGAATTGAACATGTGGTAAGAACCTTTAACAGCACATCATAGTTGCTACTTTTTAATTTTCTTCTTTTCAAATACATTCATTATATACAGTAATTCACATTCACTATTCATTTCAGATTGTAGACGGAGTTGTTCAGAGTATTAAGCTCATTACAGAACAAGCCAGCCAACGCATTGCAGAATATGCTTTTGAATATGCCAGAAACAATCAGAGGGCCAGTGTTACTGCTGTTCATAAGGCCAATATTATGTAAGTTTTGTTAGTACAAATTACTTTAAACATTTAGTGATTTTAAAGCTCTTTACTGAAGTGAAATGGTTGTCCGCTGTTGACATTTTTTATAGGCGCATGTCAGATGGTCTTTTCCTACGAAAATGCAGAGAAGCTGCTGAAAAGCACAAAGATGTGAAATTCACTGAGATGTACTTGGATACAGTGTGTCTTAATGTAAGTCCCAGCTGCTTTTGTTATGTGATTAGATTAGTGTGTTTTTATTAGATGGATTAAAAGCATTATTGAGTTGTGTTTTGTGGGAAAATTGTAAAATGTGAAACTGGGCCTCATAAATAAAAATGTTTGTTGCATTATTGGCATTACTTCTTAATAGTGCCATTGTTTACACATTGTTGCAGATGGTACAGGATCCCACACAATTTGATGTACTGGTGATGCCAAATTTGTATGGAGACATCTTAAGGTTGGTAAAAAACCTCTCATGTTTAACTTATACTACTTGTACATTAACGTGCATAAATGGTTACAAAAACATACATTTATACAGCTTTTTATTGGTATCTGTAATGATTGACCACACCCTCAGCATCACTGTAAGCTTTCTGGTTTCACTTTTATCCACTGTCAGAACCAAGTGAGGGGCATCAGGAAAAATCTGTGAAGTCTTCTTGCACAGCTAGCATAACATTTGTCCTGGTCACTGCTATGCTGACAGACAAACCACCACATAGGTGCCAAACTGAGATATGGTGTGGATAGATTGGATTAAATGCTTGAGTAATGCTTACTTGCTGATCACATCACCCAGCAACATCACAGAAGAAGCGGAACTTAAAAAATTGAAGTACTGTGGAAATGCAAATTTATGGTGTTGATTAAAATGGCACCAACACAATCAGTTCCAGATTATGTGAATATGTTTATGAAATCTACTTATTAAGGTCATATGTGTACACAAGTGGCAACTGTATTTGTTTCCCATTACAGTGATCTTTGTGCTGGACTAATTGGAGGTCTTGGAGTAACTCCTAGTGGAAACATTGGTGCCAATGGTATTGCCATATTTGAGTCGGTATGTTCTTTTTATTGCCCTATGATTTGTTTTCTTCATAGATTTTACATTATGAAAGTATTAGTTCTAGTTAGAGTTAACAGCACATTTGTTGAGTAAGTAAAGGCACTTTAAAGTTGGGCCTCTTGATTTTTTAAAAGAAATTAGATGTTTATAGAAATGTCAACCATGGTTAATATCTCATGTCAGGTACATGGAACCGCCCCAGATATTGCAGGTAAAGATATGGCCAACCCCACTGCCCTGTTGCTCAGTGCAGTAATGATGCTGCGGCACATGGGCCTGCATGACTACGCCAAGAAAATTGAAACTGCCTGCTTTGACACTATTCGAGATAAGAAGGTAATCTTTTTCCATGAAAATAATGCTTGCATTGTTAATTATATTGTCTCATTCTGATGTATAATGTTTTTGTTATCCATCTTCAAGGTTCTAACAAAAGATCTGGGAGGAAACTCAAAGTGTTCAGAATTCACAGAAGCAATATGTCAAAGAGTGCGAGACATGGACTAAGAAGATGCTAATGAGTTCATTGTTAGGGTTTGGTCTCTATGTAATCATCTCATTATTATATCTGTATCTTTTTAACCAAAGTATGTATTTAAAATAACTCAGGAGTTTAAGGTCCTGAATCTTTCATGCACAATCCAAAGCACTGTCTTAAAACATTTCAGCAAATGTTACTGTATTTATAATGTTTTATTCTTCAACTGCTTGATCTGTGGTGGATGTTGCATGTTCACTAGCTAAATTTGGCCACTTGTCATTTGACAATAAAAACATATTTTAATAAGTTAAACATCATTAGGTTCCTGCAATCTAAACATGTCAGTTTCTTCTTGCTGCAAATATTGTGCATGGGGTTATCATAAAATAAATGAATATTACAACATCAGAAAAATATTTTATTATTTAACATTATGCGCTCCTGTTGACATTACAAGCCATGTGAGCTGTCATGATGATTACGTCTTCAATCGTGTAATTATATTTCTTGTGATCATGCTTTTATCCAAATTGATATGGGCCATATACTGAAAATGTTTACAGAAAAAAGTTGGACAAGATCCTGTGATACAACAAAGGGTCAGAATTTTAATGTCTTCTTCATTTAAAGCAAATATTTATTGTGTGAGCAGGTGCATTAAACTAAATGTTGTGACATTGTCAAATTGCCAATATTGTTAATGTATTATAACAAGAAATAATATATTAAAATAATATAACAAAATAAATATGGCTTGTTTTCTGTTTTCTTGATGGGAGTACAACAGTGTTCTTGATAGAGGCTCTGTATCACCTTATGGTACATCATCAACACAACAGGATGACAAAGGTTCACTTTGGGAGCTGGAACAGGAAACCTGTTGTTTTAACCTGCATGGCTTTCGCAGAAAATACATAATATTGGATCAATCTCCTGCCAAATTTACCCAGCTCTATGGGAACCGAGAAGCCTCTCTTCAGAATACATTTTGTATGTGTTGGGTATTAGAGGTGGCTGCTGAGTTAACAGTCTTAATACTCTTTGCCCTTTACTTGGATGATGACGGACACCTTGGTTGTATGCTTCCAAAAAAGTTATTTAAAGTTTATGTAAAGACACTGTATACCTCTATTTGGTATTCACGCTGTGCTGCCATGGAAACGGAAAAGTAACAGCAGATTATCTTTAGGGTTAAAAGCATTGATAAGAATTTCCTCTTGTCCCCAGTCAGCATGGCATTGCTGATGATAGGTTGCTCCTTTACTGCTTCCTCTACTGGCAGAGAGGTAATATTCTCCACTCCTGCTGTGCTGATCAGCTGTAAGTGGAGACAAAGAGGGCATCCTGATGTTACAGGTGTTTGTGACTTATAACAAGATAATGGAGTCATATCTTCTCTTCAGACGTGCACTCAAGTGTGGTTCATGATACAGAACATGATGACCTGAAAGGCAGTTTCTCCACAGTAGTTTTATTGGCTTTGTTCTCAGCGTGACTAAGCTTCTAGCATCAGTCATCCAAAGTGAATCTGCTGGAACAAAAGTTGAACACACAAGTACACTCCTCTTCTTTGTTTTTTTAATTCCTGAGATGAGAGGAAAAGTAAATCTACTCCTTCCCACTGATGAATAAATGCCACTTTGTTTCCCTTCCAATATTATTCAGAACTACAATGTAGTGGTATCTACTGATGAGTGTGGGTTTCATTATTAATTTTTTAACACTGAGTCACATCACTGGCTCTGCTTTGTGTGACAGTATATGTTCAATGCAGGCCAAAAGACGCACTTAATAAGAAAGTATTGTTTTTGTTTTTTCAACTAAATAATTCAAAATGTATCTGGGTAATTTGGCTACAGGTTATACACAAGCAAGTCTCTGGCTCTATAAGGAAAACCATTTCCGAAACAAAC
>OMLM01005194.1:31608-74667 GCA_900302695.1 Helostoma temminkii
TGATGGTGGCTGTGAAGCTTAACAAAATGATCTAACTTATTTAACACATAATAAAGATTATTGTTGGAGTAAAGACATAGGCAAATCACATTTATACTCCTTTATTTATACCACCTACTGCCACATAATTTAGACAAGGTGTAGAAATTACCTATGAATAATCTGAAGGGGTTTAAAACCCCGTGACCCACTGCCCTCTTATGAGTCCTAATAGTGTTCAAGTACGCTTTCGAAGAATTAGGTCAAAAAATGTAGTTATTAGCAGCTGATCTGGTAACATCTATCCCCTCCTTCTTCATTCCGCTTGGCTTTTATTCGCTCAGGTCTTTTCTAGACTTCGCGGACCAGCCAATGGAACATCCGGCCCCTTTCCTCAGAGCTCTCCAGAAAGTTCTTCACTGAGCGGCTATAAGAGCGAGCCATCTTCCTGCACCAGCCTCAGAGTAACTCCAGCCAAAGCTAGGATAACAGCGACAACATTCAAAAGCCACAAGTAAGTGTAGGTATGTGTCATGTGGAGGCATTTTACAAGTGGAGACATATACATGCTGGCAGAGTCATTCAAGTTTAATATAACCTAGTGACTGTAATTAAGCTAATGTTAGCCTGCAGTTAACAGCCACACATGCTACTGCGTTAACGGGATATGCTGAAGGCATACGTTGCCGTATTTTATCAAATAACGTTAGCAATGTAACCGCTAAGCTAAAGAAAAAACGGGCAAATGTGGTTAGCGATAAATGTTCACTATAATTTAGTAATGTTGACCAACGTTAGCTAACATGGTTTGACATGTTCAACAACGTTAGGAAGCGTTAACTAAGTTAACGTTCGCTAACGGTAACGTCTGTACGTAATGTTAGCTTAATGCGTGTCTGTTAAATGCAGCAGCCTTTATATGTGTTTCTGTTTTCTTGTCTTTTAACTGTTAGGTTGCCAAGATGGTTCACGAAACCGGCTACTACGATCTCTTGGGTGTCAGCCCAAAAGCATCCCCGGAGGAGATCAAAAAAGCCTACAGAAAACTCGCACTGAAATATCACCCGGACAAGAACCCCAATGAAGGAGATAAGGTGAGTTAATGTCAGTGTTAACATGTAACTCTAGACACTTTCAGGGTGTCTATACAGCCGTTTATGGGCCGGTTGAAAATGTCCTTTCTAATTTTAAACTGCACTGCTTGTTGAATGGACAGCGGGAAGTTTCTGGAAAGATCTAGTCGCAGTCTCTGTTTAGGGCATAGCAGCGTTACTCGGAGATTATCTGTCTGACAGTGTTGGACTAGCTCAGGCAACTAAGTGAAAAGACTGTGAAACTAATTTAAAGTTAAATGACGTTCGCAGTTCTTTTTTAAACACCAAAGGTTCATTAAGCCTTAATTAAGAAAGAACTTGGTTCGACAGAGTCCTGATGACAACAATGAGCACTGTGTATTTTAACGTTTCTGTGTATTTATCAGTACACATGCCAAAGCTGTACATCAAGTAATCCAAATGTAAACATTAAACTAATTATATATTATTATATTATAAATATAATAACTGTAGTGGAGTTATTTAACTGCGTGTATTGTGATTAAAGTCTTGAATGTAAACTTTATTACAAATGTGACTCATAGTTTGTGTTTTACTTTCACAGTTCAAGCTTATATCTCAGGCATATGAAGTGCTGTCAGATCCAAAGAAAAGAGACTTGTATGACCAAGGAGGGGAACAAGCAATCAAAGAAGGCGGCACAGGTGGCGCCAGTTCTCCAATGGACATTTTCAATATGTTCTTTGGTGGTGGGGGAAGAATGCAGAGGGAAAGGCGAGGTAAGATATTTAATTAAAGTTATTAATAAGGTAATCTAGCAGCAGCCTGTAAATATAAAACATTTATTTCAGTAACAAACATACAACCTTTTAACTTACACGTTTGTACTTGTCCTGTAGGAAAGAATGTTGTCCATCAGCTTAGTGTTACACTAGAGGAGATGTACAACGGCACAACCAGGAAGCTTGGACTCCAGAAGAATGTCATTTGTGAAAAATGTGATGGTATGTATAGTTTAGTGTTTTGATCACATAAATAACAATGTTTGTTCAAAAGTGCAGAAAATTAAGTTGCCCTCCCCTTTTTAAATTTTTTAAAGGTTATGGTGGTAAGAAAGGTGCCTTGGAAAAATGCTCCAATTGCAAAGGAAGAGGTGTACAAGTCAAAGTGCAACAGATTGGGCCAGGCATGATTCAGCAGATCCAAAGCATGTGTCCAGATTGCCAGGGACAAGGCGAGAAATTCAACGCAAAGGACCGGTGCAAAAACTGCAATGGGCACAAAGTGGAACGCAAGAAGAAAATCCTTGAAGTTCATATTGACAAAGGTAGTTTTTTTCCCCCATTTGAGATACTCTTGGTAGTTGGAGTTTGCGGCAAATGTAAGTTAAAATGAAATAAATGTGCTGTGCAGGTATGAAAGATGGTCAGAAAATTACATTCCACGGTGAAGGCGACCAGGAACCTGGACTGGAGCCTGGGGATGTAATCATTGTGCTGGATCAGAAGGATCACCCTGTGTTCCGGAGACAAGAAGATAACTTAATCATGAAGATGAGCATCAAACTTGTCGAGGCCCTGTGTGGTTTCAAGAAGACCATTCAAACGTTAGACAACAGAGCTCTAATCATTACCTCACACCCAGGTAACTAACTGAAATCAGCAGGCATCCAGTGCTGACCTGTTTGGTATTGCGCATTTGTAATTAATGTCGCTAACATGTTTTTTGTTTTGTTTTTAAACAGGTGAAGTAATCAAGCATGGTGATATGAAATGTGTACAAAATGAGGGCATGCCAATTTACAGGGACCCTTATGAAAAGGGACAGCTTTTTATTCAGTTCATGGTAAGACACTGAACGCAACGTTTCTACATTTTGACTCAAGTCTTAGTCTCTTTGCCAGATTTGTTTGTTGTGAAGAACTCTCAACTAGCTGTAATTTATTCCACAGGTGGAATTCCCAGATAAACACTGGCTCCCAGAGCATCTCATGTTCCAGCTTGAAAGACTGCTTCCTCCACGGGAAGAGGTCATGATTACTGAGGACATGGAGGAGGTGGAACTCAGTGAGGTGAATGAGCGCTCCCAACATAAAGCCTACAGCGGAGAAGCTTATGAAGAAGATGATGAGGGTCCCAGAGGCGGAGTGCAATGTCAGACACAATGATGCCTTTAAATCTGCAGTAACATTAAGTTAAAAACAGTTGCCTGTGTCTTTTGTGTGTATGTGTGTGACGTTCCTGCAACACAGATAAGTACAGCTGATTTATTTGGGCACTCATGGTTCATGAACACTGTATTTAAATGTTACTGTCTCATGTTCTATTTAAGATCTATGTGTTTTGTATGTACGTTTGTTTCCTAAAACGTCTATGGCACATATATTTTTGTTTCCATTCAGAGGCTGAAAGGACTAATTTTATGCTTTCTGTGAAGGTAATTTCAGTCGAACATTTTTGGTAATTTCTCAATAAAAGTTCAAGAATCATTCAGCTCTCGCATCATTCTTTATTGGTTTATTAAGATCATTTTGCTAGAAAGTTATTTACCATTAAAAATGAATATCTGCACAGTGACAGAACCAGTCATTAGTAAATTTATAACTGTGGTAATCACTGGAAAATAATGGATTTATCAACAGTGTGGCATAATTACAGACATGATGAAGTAGGCAATCCCATTCTAATGTTGCTTTCTCCTGAAAGAGCAACCTGTAAAACAAAAATTAAAATGAGTCACTTTTTCTCATGTCAGCTGGAAGTACTTGGAAGCACTGGCTACATTATACATAATACATATTATATGTATAATTCCAGATGTTTAACTGGTGCTTTACCCTCTGTCAGTCTGGCCTTTCCTCCTTTTGGTTGGCACAACACAGTTGAGCATCCCACGCAGAGTACTACTGTCTGGGCATGGCTGAACACAGTGGTGATCTTGTAGCAGCCTGCAATGGAACATGTTGATGAGCAAACGTATTGCAACATATAACCCGAGGAAACAGTCATATAAAATGTAATGGACATTTTTCAAGGTAAGTACAACTCCTCAAAAGTTGTACTTAAGTACAGTACTTCAGTAAGTACTTAGTTACTATCCACCAGTGTGTGACCAACTTGCACCTACTCTTTATACATGTATCAGACTCCTACAAAGACGTCAATGTACTATGCTGACATACCTGGACACTTCACATCCATAAAGTAGGAGTTCGGACTCTGAACAAGTCTTTTCTTTTTATGTTGTCTTCTCTCGTGGTCGATAGAAGGGTGGAGCAGGTCTTTAGCCAACTGCAATGACGGAAAATACGAATCAGGAAGGGACATTTCATTTACCAGAATCTATTAATCAAAGGTCTTTGAAGTACACATATTCAATACTGAAGTAAATGTGCAAATATTAGCCTAGAAAAAAATCTCCACTACCAGTGTAAGTACTATTTAATTTCTCTACTCAAGGGAAAGTACTATGCAGAAGCTTTGATCTTTACTCAAAGTGCATAAGTAAAAGTACTCCAACAAAAAAGTGTATTTTAAACAATAAACTTAAAAGTGTACTCTCAAAGGTGAAATTTATGGCAAAACTGTATTTTTACCTACAGACCAGTCAGTAAAGGAGGGACTGATATTAAACACCTAATGTAGTGACACATCCTCATTTTATTAGGTTATTATAAGAATCTAAACCTGTGTAACTAATGCTATTAAAATAAAATAGTACAGCAAAATTATTTTTGTTCTCATTTGCAGTGAAATAAATATAAAAGTAACACGAAAAAACAAGTAGCTGAGTAAATGTACTTAGTTACTTACCAGCTGTACTTTAAGTACCTCAGAGTTAAGACAGTCACTAGTGGTTTTAAAGGGTTTGTTGTGTATTCTCCCATCATAAAGGATTATATAATAATGATGTGTTTTGTTTGTTCTTTTAGGCTAACGTTACAAGACAAATAACTGACATTAGCTCAGGTTTAAATACCACTCAAACACTAGCTTCAACAGACAGCGTAAAAGTTATACTGATTAATTTTCCTTCATGTCAGTAAAATGCACCTGAGGAAAGAAACCACAGGGCCTTATGTAAACAAAATACAGGCGCCGACTGCTCCTTGGTCTGCTATAGTTTATTACCAAACCCGTTTGTTTATGCTAGTTTTCAGCAACTAGTCGCCACCCGTGTGGCACACAGCTATGTTAGCTAGCGTTAACTCCATGTGCTGCTGCTACACATCAACAGTGCAACTAAGGAGTTACAGACTGCAAACACTAGTGTCGACGATTAAAAAAAACGCTGCCAGCTGCCAACACTGCATATTAACTCAAACACAACAAATGGCCACAAATGTGTGAGACTTACAGGCATTTTCACCGCACTAGATTTTCTTTTTGCGCATACGTGGGTTGTTGAACAGGAACAGAAACTGTGTAGTAGCAGGAACCAAGAGATAGAGGGCTTAGCTACACATCAACAGGGTGTAATAAAACTAGACAGCATCGTACTGTGAAACTTGGTAAAACGTTTTGAGTCAGTGAGCAGCAACATAAAGTAGACAGACATTGTACTGACGCTGCTTTCACACATCCTCTGGTTCAGTTTCCCAACGGAGATGATAGTTTTTGCTATTTTCTTCTTATTAAAAATCAGCCACCAACATCCTAGTGCATCCGTGTGTTTGCTGCACATGCTGAACCTTTATAATACAGTATTAATATTATTATTATTATGGATTTTATGAATCCCCTCATTGCTGCAGTGTTATTTAGGATTTGCAACTATTTGGCAACTATTTTTTATCAGAATATAAAATATGTCGATTAGATTGCTGATCTAATAGCAATGTAAAAACACACCGTGTGTTTTATGCAGGTCTTTATATAATGCTGGTGTTAATTCTGTAAATCCATTATTATGTTTATGTGATAAGGTGACGTCACCTCATACACCTGAAATAAAATAAATATAAAACGTACACAAATGTACAATAAACGGCCAATGGTTGTGTTTTGTCCATTTATAAAAGCCAGTTATGGTTAAAACACACAACATACACAAAACAAACACAAAAAGCAAAGTACCACATATCGTACCTTATCCACCCTAAACTACATGGACCATAATGCAAAGCAGAAGGTGACGTCACTCGGCACCGGTCTGCGGCCAGTCTGCAACGGACAGCTGAGGGTTTCCAGACAGGGGGAACCCGGCGCAGCACGGCCTTGTAATATCGGAACAGTGTGTTTAAATGGCGAAAACGTACGATTATCTCTTCAAACTGCTGCTTATCGGAGACAGCGGAGTGGGAAAAACATGTCTGCTCTTCAGATTCAGCGAAGACTCCTTCAATACCACCTTCATATCCACAATAGGTGAGTAGCTCGTAGCCGCCCCTCAGGATAAATCTGACATAATGTCCATATTAACGGGATACACTGCAAACTGCATTGCGCTGATGGTGGCCAATGTATGTAGGCCAGTAATAGTATCCTATAACTAGTCTGTATTATACAGTACAGACCCACAGTGTTTAAAGAGACATAAGAGAGAGACAATGGGACTGGGAGGAATAACAATGATCTCCTGTCCTTGATCATTCAGAGGCATCAGTCTAAATATAGAATCAGATCAAAACTATGTTATGGTGATCGAAAACTAAAAATATAAATTGTAAAACGTAAAAGAGCTGGTAGGTTATAAGACTGTTATGTCCACCATAAAGCTGTACTGTATTCTACTGTAGTTTTTGTCATTACATTATGTTTATTTACAATTAGAAATAAAACCGTATGCACCTTAGGAATATATCGCCTTTTATGATATCATCGTCTTTATTCAAAGTCTTTATTTATGTTTATTCAAATGCAGGAATAGACTTCAAAATCAGAACAATAGACCTGGATGGAAAAAGAGTCAAACTTCAAATTTGGTAAGCGTAATGGTCTTTTCTAAATCAAAATAAACGTGTGTTACATCTGGACAGTCTTTGTTTACATTCGTGTTCTCAGGGACACTGCAGGGCAGGAGAGGTTTCGCACCATCACTACAGCTTACTACAGAGGAGCAATGGTGAGTCCTCACTTCATCCCTGACTTCCTCATCCTGGGTCTGTGTTACACATCACATGGTGTATGGTAATTATGAGGATGACTGTTTTTCTTCACAGGGCATTATGTTGGTATATGACATCTGCAATGAGAAGTCATTTGAAAACATAAAAAACTGGATTAGAAATATTGAGGAGGTGAGCAATTGAACTAAAACATGTAATTGTTGTTATATACTTTTAATATGTATGTCTTAATATTTGTGTTTTATATTGTAATTGTGCACATAATGTGATTTTACCTTCTCCCAGCATGCCTCGTCTGATGTGGAGAAAATGATACTTGGTAACAAATGTGACATGACTGACAGGAGACAGGTGTCCAAAGACAGAGGTGAAAAAGTGAGTCCATGCAGCCAGTCATGACTATAAAACAGTCTCAATCTACATCAGATGTAGTGTATTTTTCCAGTTTACACCAAACACTAACATTGCATTTTATCTTACTTAGCTGGCTATTGATTATGGAGTGAAGTTCTTGGAAACCAGTGCAAAGTCTAGCTTTAATGTAGAGGAGGTAAGCAGAAATGTTCAACCCTGAAAGTACAATGTTTTGATGGATATACGTGTAAATCTAACATGTTTCCCCCCCTCTCGCTTAAGGCTTTTTACACAATGGGAAGAGACATATTACATAATCTGAGCTCAAAGACAGTAAGTGGATTTCAGATTTTCTTACAATAGTCGCTACACTTTCCGTGAAGCCCTGCTTTTCATATACTGTATTTATTAATTGTTGTCACTGTTTTGTCTTTCACTGCCAGACTGACAACACCGCTGCAGGATCAAGTAAACCAGTCAAGATCACTGAGAAAAAATCTAAGAGGATTAAATTATTCAAGTGTTCGCTCCTCTAGGTTGTTCGTCTCTAGTGTTTAAAGCTCACAGCTAATGTGACTTTGCTGATTTGGGGGGTTTCTGCCTCCTGGACGTCCTCACAGCAGCAGCAGACGTGGTCATATTGAGCAGGCCTCACTGCCAGCTGAAGCTCAGAGGTTCATCATTGGTTGAGATGCTATCTAAATCTACTGACCCGAAGAGGATCAATGAAGAATGAGGCCTGATAGGCCTACTCTAGATCTGCTCATGCGAAACACTTCTATGTGGTCAACAGCAGTGATTTGTAGCTGGCCCTGCACTTTCTGCTCACAGGGAGCAGTGATTGTGTTGGTATTTGTAATACCTCTGTTAAAAATATCACACATGGTTGTCTTATAAATGTAAAACAATGAGAATACGTCATTATCTTCATATAATATGTATTATAATATGTAGCATTATTTTATACACACTACCTATTGTGATGATGCCGTGAGACTGACATACCGAGTCTCAGCAATGATTGTATTTGTCTGCGTGAATTGATGTACATTAATAAGCCTATGGTCTCCAGTTGCACAGGCAACGTCTGTGTGCCTAGAAGAAGTTGCAGTGTTGTGTTACAAATGGCACACGTATAAATAGAAGCTACTGTATACTTATGTATTCTTTTTATTTGAACTTTTATTTAAACAGGTTTCTGTGACAAAATGAAACTGTGAAGGAGTTGTTTGTTTCTTGGAAGCTGTAATTAACACATATTGTTATAGAGTTGTCAGTATTTGCATGAAAGTTGAAGGTACCTCTGAGTGGGTTATTATTAAGCACATATCACAATACCTGAAAAGAACATGTTTACAGACTGTATTTGAAAGTGTCAACCATGTAAAGAAGACAGTTCATGTTGTTGCTGCTCACATAATGTATATGTTAGCACAACTAACCCTTGTGTACAGTATTGTTTCTACCTTAAACTGTGGACATCCAACTGGTTGCCTTTACATCTCCAACAGGAAAACACAAGTGGAAAAAGTTATAAAGTGAATGATTGTCTTTGTAAGCTACTGTATGTTACTCCAACGCAAAGTAAAGACGGTGAACTATGTAATCTTTAAAAGAGAAAGTCCTGTTGGTTTTGTACTCTGTACTGATGACTAAATATATGATTTAAAATATTTCAAAGTTTGGTAATGGTTTTTATCACTGTTATGTTTTTTATCATTATCGTAAAAGCAGTTTCATAAGCCCAGTGAGTAGAGATCTTCAGTCAATGACCGGCTGTCTTAGATTGCACAGTTCTCTGTCTCACTGGTCGCATTTAGTTAATCTTCCTCTTATATTTGTTTCCCTTGTTTGGTTTTATTGATGTCTGTTGCTGCTTTCTTCAGTCTCCGGTCTTTGTGGCTGTTTTCTTTTTCTGGGGGTAATCTTTCCTCTTCTCTGCTCTCATCTTCTTCTCCCAATCTTCCTCTCCAACATTTGACACCCTGAAGGCTTCAACAAGGTCTCTCTCGCTGTTGGAGGCTCTGGGTTCCTTGCCAACCATGGAGTACCTTGCTTTCCTCTCACTGGCATTCCAGCTCTGTGACCTGTGAGATGGCAAAAACTTTTCATCTACAATCAGACAGTCAGCAGTGTCTGAGAGGTTTCTCTCCACCTTGATCTTTGTTTGGTCCTCAGTCGGTTCTGTTGCTGGAAGAATCCCCTTACTTTCTAAAGAAATTTGATCAATCTGATTATCTTCTTTTTGGGGCTCTGCAGGTGCTGTGCTTGTTTGAAACTGCTGGGCAACAGTTCTGACTGTTGAAACTGTCGGTATGTGTCCAAATGTGCTGGGGTGCTCCTGGTACTCCAAGTCTGCTGGCCACTGATTTTGTGCTTTAGTAACCTGCAGTATATCATTACCTGCCTCATCTGAGTTGTACATGATGCCACTCATAGCCCTCTTCTTTGTGATAGGGGAAGTTTGACTTTGTGTTTCCACAGGCATAGATCTTAGGGATGTTGTCCTCTTTGGAGAACAGGAAGTTCCCAACAGCAGTTTGGCTTTATCTGTGGGTTCGTCTTTTTCCTCTGGTTCATCAGGAGGGCTGATAATGATGGTGCTCATAGACCTCCTCTTTGACAGAAAAGACTTTGGTTGGTCTTCGACTGAATAGTATCTTAGGGATTCAGTCCTTTTTGGGGGGAAAGAAGGCTTTAGTCTGTTCTTGTCTGTTAGGCTATTTAGCCTCATGTTGGCTATGGTCTCTTGACTTGATGCTGCAGAAGCAGGCTTTTGCTCACATGGAGATATGAGAATGTCCACACACGAACTGGGTCGTGATCTCGCCAAACCAGCTACCTCTAAGGTCTGACCACCTTCCTTTGTGTTAAGAGTACAAACACTGGAGGCTTGTCGCAGACTCCTCTGTCTTTCCAGACCAATGTTTGTTGTTTCATCTGTGTCCTTCTGCTTTGACGCAAACTCCTCCATGTCCATGTGGAAGCGGTAAAGGCTGTAACCATCTGCACTGTTAATACTGCCCTGGCGAAGGAGGGAGGAAGGGTCACACACAGAAGAGTTTCGTGAATATGTTCTGGTTAGCTCCAGTCTATCCACGCCTGCAAGTTTTTCTAAGGCAACCGCCATTCGTCCATGGATCTCCTCCAGCTGTGCCAGACGCAGGTCCACTGTCTGCAGGGAGGCCTTCATAGTGTTCTCCCTCTCATTTACCTCCTCCAGACGCATGGACATATTCTCAACTCTGTCAAAAAAGAATTGCTGTTAGTATGAATTTCAATTAAGTTTAACTAACAGTTTAGAAATGTATTAAACTATACTTTAAAATGTGGTTCACCTCTCTGAGGTAACCTTGATACGCTCATCACTGGAAGACTGCTGTTCATCCTCTTTCTCACGGAAATATTCCTCCACACACTGTTCTTCAAACTCGTACAGATTTTTTAGCTCCTCTGGATTCAGTCTAAGCTCTGGTAGAAACAAATTATGACAACATATCAGTCTGTGTGGTTTTTTGCTATAAGTCAGGATCAAAAGTGTTCTGGAAGTGTGTTTCACTAAGTGTGTGTCAGATAAGATTATTCATTTTTTTAATTATTCAATTAAATTGCTTTATATATAAAGGTTCTATGTGTATAGATTTCAGCTTATATCAAAAATGTTATTTAGCAACACAAATCTAATATAAAGGACTATTGGATTAGTTAAATTTTGTGCATGTGTTTTTATCATTCCAGGAGACTAACTGAGGCCTCGATCCTTCTCATCAAGTTCTCCCTCCTGTTTTTTCTTGGCACATCTGCGGAATAGCCTGTTGAAGAGGATGTAGAGGTGACTGAAAATGATAAGTGGTGGAGGCAGGATGGGACGGTCATGGAAAGTCATGATTAGCTGATATCTCTGGAACTTCCACACCTGATTGGAAATGGACTTGACTTCAAAGAAGGTGTTGCTGTGGGTCAGGACACACAGACAGGTGAGTACACAATATAATATCCCTGCAGATGTTTCTTTTAAAATAATATAACAGTCAGACACTGGAATATATACAGTATTTACTTGAAGACTGCAATGAGCAAATTGACCAGAAGAATATTTGCCACGAGAAGATAACAGGCCATAATAGCAGGTGTGAGCCAAGCACCAGGGATGCATGGAGGCAGTTTCTTTCCATCCTCGTCATATAAATGTTCACCACATGGAGCTGTAGACAAAAGAGTTTATTGCTATAAAATTTATTCTGACAGCAAAAGCTAATTGACTACAATTTCCTTCTTGTCTTGAAAACTACTCACGGTTTATTTCCATTGCATAGACTTTGAGAAATCCAAAAGAAATATGCAGTCACACAGAAGCATGGAGAAAGCATTAAATCAATATACTTAAAATTTTTATATCATAATTCTGTCAAGGTCAAGCCAGTGAATCTAATTTTGAAATTTTATGATGAACATTTTTAAATCTCAACATAAAGAATATAAAATCAGACAGCCACATCAGAAATGTGTCAGAAAAATTCAACTACTGTTTTAATGTTTAATACCCAATTGTTCCCTGGGTTAATTTAGTTTTCAACTGCTGTTTGTTTCCTTCACCTTGACAGAAGAAACACTGACATGAAAAAAAATCAAACAAACTGGAAGGCAGATGATCGTGATTGAGTGTAATAAGATAACACAACTATTGTCAATGCAAAATGTTTGCCATTTATTGAGTTGAGGGCCTATAAATATGCCACCAGACAGTGTACTAAATGCCACAGAATTTAAGACATAGAAATTGACAACACTGATCATCTGCCCAGAATCAGGAAACAGAATCTTACTATGAATTCTAGTCTTACGGTCTATCGAGTCAGCAAAAACCTCTCCATAGATCATCCAGTAGGGCATGTAGAAAATGTTTCTGGCCAGGCGCCAGGTTGGCTCTTCATCAGGGTGAAGAATGGCCTGTCGAGCCACCCCAAAGCTCATAAGCACTACCAACATGATCACTACAAAGTACATCATATCAATCATCTGGAAAACAAGAAACAAATGTATTTGAACTCAGTGTGAATTAATGTTTACGTAGCATGCGTGGATGATATATTATCTGTTTAACTGATGAAACACTACACTTCTTTACCATTTTTCCTATCATCATCACGTAGGGTCCTAGGTATTTGTTGACTCCAAAGATGTCCAAGACACGAATGTACCAGAAGATGATGTCTATACAGTAGATGACTCTTCCATAGCCCATATAAGGTTCATGCTGCAGCCGTAACATGAGCCCAAGGAGGAAGGTGGAAATGGCGACCAGGTCTGTGATGTTCCAGTACTCCTCCAGCCAAACGCTGATTTTCTGTTTCAGCTTCCCTGGTTCCGACATCAGAATCTAGATGCCAGTGTTTAGAGGTCATGCATAAATTACAGTGCTGTGCAAAAGTATTTGTCTTCCTGATATTTATTTTTATATATGCATATTGTCGCTCTTAAATTATTCAAATCATCAAACAAATTTTAATATTGCACGAAGATAACAAATTCAATATGCAGTTTTTAAATTATTTTAAAAGCTGTCCAAATTTGCCTGGCTCTATGTGAAAAAGTAATTGCCACCTAAACCTGATTGTGACACCCATGGCACCAACAACTGCAATCAGGCGTTTGCTATAACCAGCCTATCATAATTACTCCAAGAGCACAACGACCACTAATCCAAGAGGTCATAAAAGAACCAAGAAAAACATTACAACATCACTAAGGCAAGTGAGGCCTTAATAAAAAAGAAACTGGGCAAAAACATGGGAGAGTCTCGAAGCAAAAGCCACTGCTGAACAAAAAGGTTCCACTCACATTTGCCCAGAAACATCTTGATTATTCTTTTGGGCGTGATCTTAATTTTTTTTGATGATCTGAATAATTTAGGTGTGACAAATATGCAAATAAATAAATAAATAAATCAGGGGGCAAATACTTCACAGCACTGTACATCATTGATCTGATCATGCTGATAAAGTTTTGTGGCTCTTACCTGTCTAACTTTTTCAGTGCCAAGTGTGAGGATGTACGCAATGACAGTCCACTCTTGTATAGATGGCCAACGTTCCATTTTCACCAGGATTATGTAGTTGTACAACATCAAATAGCCTAGATAGGAAATCTGAAACGGTCATGAAGCCATTGTAAGTTATAGATATTTTTAAATGACTGGCTCTTCACATGCACAAAAAATGCAACTTACAGTATTGAACCAGAATTTGGTGAAAGGTGCATCATAAAACTCAAAAAATCTTTTGCCAATGGGGATTTTGCGAACTTTAGTGCTGCCCTCCTCTTCATCTCCCTTTCGGGATGTTGCATCAGTATTAGGTTCCTACGACATAACAAAATTTCAATCTTGACAACTATTTCATATTAAACAAATTAATCTGACAAGGTCTGAATAAATTAGGACCTTGCTGGATTTTGTATCGTCATCCTTGTCTTTTCCCTCTTCTTTGCCTCCAGGAACATGATAGGAAGCATCATCACCAATGCGGAAATCCAAAAGTAGAATCAGAGGTGGAAGGATGATTCCCAGAATAACCTAATTGAGAAAATCATCATAGGTTTTGTAAGATACATTTGGGTCGCTCATTTAAAGGGAATTATTTTACTCATGAGATTACTATGACAGGTATTACAACTACTGATGCCATTGCTAGCAATGTACAATATGTTTTGTGGCTGCTTAAAAGGAAATATTTGTCAACCTTGAGACCAGGGTTTTTGCCAATCCTTAAACAGCCCATCCACATGTCAGTGAGCAACATCTGGCTGCAGGTGTGGGCGATGAAGTCACGTTGCTTAGCAGCCACAGCCAGCTTCAGACAAGTGGAGTTACTCCAGTTCACCAGCTCATATGTTAAGAGTTTCATGGCCACTTGTTCATCGTGCTTATATGATTGGTCCAACAGCTCATAGGCCAACTGGCCAAATTCTCTTTAAAGAGAGAAAAATAAATAACAATCACAGGTGTAAAGCAGCTCTGAAAGGAGTTTCAGGAGTGAATATAACAAGTATAAGAATGCAATATAAAAAGAAGAGTATAACAATCGGATAATATGCAGTGAGCCTAAACAGTTAAGGTTAAAAATTAGTGAAGTGAAATGCTAATGAAACATATGATGATCTGTACTGACTTGGAGTTGTTCTCCAGGTCTTGGGAGATGTCATCCACCAGTTCACTCTCAGAGCACTCATGCGCCATGGCTTTATACAGTTTACAGGCCACAAGGGCTTTTGCCATAGCTTCTTCTCCACGCTGCCAGAGGAACAGTGCCATCTTCTGGCGCTTCATCAGTACCGCCCACAGCATCAGCTCATGGAACGGGTACTTGAATCGACAGACCTCAGGATCATCAACGTCAATTTCCACTTCTTCCTCTTTCTTCTTTTTTGCTTTTTTCTTACCTTTTGGCCTTGGCTCATCATCCTAATAAAGTGAGAAATTAAAACAGATTACTGTTACTGAATGGATGTGATTTAAGGTATTTTGTTGTGAAAAGGATAACCAACCTCCATCCCTAGAAGCTTCAAAGCTTTTGGCTGCAAGAACAGAACAAAATATAATTGATATCATATGGTAGTAAATATGACGAACAAGCCATTATCATATTTTTTCCATCCATGCATACCCTTTTTAGTCCATACAAATTATTGTAGAGGTTGCGGAAAACCTTCCTGGTGTAATTGCTTCTGTACGCCCCACCCATGAGGCACTCCAGCACCAGACCAATATCAATCAAAGTTATCTGATAATCTGGAGGAAGGTTTCCCTGCCAAATAATCAGAGAACTACATATAACAGCAAGTCTGAAGGTAATATATCATCTGAAAGACATGTAATACTGCTGAAAGATTATCTTACCTTTTTGACATCCCTAACCACTGCATGCAGTGTATTAGCAGGGCCAAGTTTCTGAGAGAAGACAACAGCAGAGATCACAAAGAAAAGAAGGTTCAACCTTTTTTCATTTTTGTCACATGTGTATTTTAAGGCGCTGAAATTTAAATTTCTTTTTATTTGCTGCAGTGTATCAGGCCCACCGTGTTGTATAACTCCTCCAGTCTGGGAATGGTGAGGAAGTGGTGAATATTGACCCCATTCTCAAGGAGCAGCTTGACAAAGTCTACTCTGTCCAGCACTAGGGCATCCATCATAGCCTGCTCCAGAGAGTTCACCTATGAAAAGTTTAGAACATGAGACAAAGTATTTATTCTTTGTAAGCCTTTTTTTCTGTCTATTTTTCTATCAAACTGAAAGCTTTTCTTATGAGACCCACTCTTACCCAACGAATCATTTCCAGCTTTCTTGGGTCTGTTTCTTCTGGAGGTTCAGGCTTTGCTTTTCCCTTTCCTTTTCCTTTCTTTCCCCTGGTCTTATTGCGAGGAGCGCTGGCAGGACTTTTCTGCTTCTCTTGAGTCTGGCCTGCAGAGGTTGCAGTGTTGACAATGGCACCGGCAGGCTGATCAAGAGGTAATAGGAGGGGAAGAAAGCAATAACTCCTTTATATGTTATCACCAACATATCTTTTTCCTTTTTTTGCTATTAAAATTACTCTTTTACATTAAAGCAGAAATAAGTTCAAACAAGGTATTTCTGCCTTTTGCCATAGATGGAGAATAAACTACTAATAAAAAAGTAATTTTATTTTAAATCATTTAGATTTTCAAATGCAAATGTTTTCCGTTGGTTCTCTATACATCAAGGGCAACTTTGCAACTGTATTCTCTCATGTGGAAAGAATAATTTACACTCACTGGTAAATTGTGTCCATAAACAAAGATGTGATTGCGAGCAATGTCCACTCTGTTCCAGGCCAGAGCCAAACTGAGCTGATCTGCTGCTGAGGCATTTGTGCCTGAGACGCAAGAGAGATAGGGAGAGAGTGGTATGCTTATAATAGACATATATTGCTGTAAGATAAGGCACAATATGCTTGACTGTATGTACTGTAAGTCAGCTTAAAATAAATCAGATAATACCTTTTAACAAAGCAGTAAGAATGGCCATTTCAATATCTTGTTGTCCCTCTGAACCCATTCGAAAAACTGTGATCTATGTGCATTACAAAGAAAAAACAAACAAACAAAAAGAAAAGCAGTCATGAGAAAGCCATGCATGGTAATTGTTGAATCTCTTAAAACATGCCACAAAAATGAAAACAAAACAAAAAAAAGAATAAATAAATAAAATGTATTTCTACTCTCAGTGTAGCTGTAAACATATGCAGTCAGCTGATGGGAGATTTTTTTCAGCATTATCTCTCACTAGAGGACTCTGTGCCTGACTCTTCGAGCACAAACCACTAATTTACTTCCCAGACAAAGTGATAGTACTTGTTTTGTTGAAGACTTGACTATATTAAATGGAATTATGCTGACAGGCCAGTCACATGTGCAGCCATGATAAATGGGATTAGGTTGGTATGGACACGTGGCATGACACCAGAGACTGAGAGCTGGTCTCAAGATGTGTTAATAATGATTATAATGGATCAGGATGAAGAATGAAACCTCCTGTTGCTCTATCAGATAACTGCAGTGTGTAGTGTGTGCTTTCATTTTTGAAAATGGTATTATGGTGAACTAATAACTGAATCTTGTGTCCTTGTGTTACATCAGTTTTTATTTGTCTAACCCAGCTGTTCACACAGGACACACTTAGAATGAAAGGATTATGTGGGGACTCTGAATTACCTGTAGGTTAGTCATGGCACTTTAGATTAGGAGCAGGCAATAGTGTGGCCTCTTAATTGTGTGTAAATGGCTCAAAAAACTTGGCAGTCCTGTCGCATTGTCTGGGTTTGATTTCAGTGAAAACTAAATGGTACAGGGAAAAAACCCCACTGAAGTCTGATCTTTGAAAAAGCTGTTTAAGTTGATTATCTGAGTGTGTTGGAGCATTAGGCCATCTAATACATCTGGGATAGCACATGCAGAGTGGCTGGTGAAGTGATAGCACTCTGGGCACCGTAAAAGGGTCAGTGGAGAGAGAGAGGAACCTGGCTGAGGATTAAGGAGATGAATCCTCTCCTCCATCTGTGTGCTGCATGCTTACTGTGAATGGATGAAGTAAGACCCTCTGTTAAGCAGGTGGTAGTGTGTGTTGATCTTTCCCGCCCAAATGTATGGAGTCTGGAGATTATATGCTTGGGGTATTAAAAAGTACTAATCACATCACTTATGCTTACGGAAATCAGCTGGAGATGCACAAATGCTGCTACAGTACTATTTGTGTGCTAAGGTCTCCAGCAAACACTTTGGAGAAATACTCTGAGCTTTGGCATTAATCTTCTATTTGTGGAGACTCTTATGCTGAACTGTATTGTTAACATTAAAGTTAAGAGTTTAACACTGTAGTATCATATGTCCTGGACCACTTTGCAGCTGTGTGCTTAGACATGATGATTTATGATGGCCTACAGTGAAGATGCAAATGTCCTGGATTACATGACATACCACACATGACCACGACAAGAAGTCACAGGAAAATTGTAGGGATTGTGTTTATTCAGTATATGACAGGAAATACACAGATGAGTGGAACAAATGAATGACGATGGACACGAGATGGTTTGCAAGTCAAATTTATTGATTTAAACAGACATTTTATTTTAAAATCCAAAACCTTATTGCTTACTTTTATGAGGCTTCTACTCATTTTATTATTCTACTCACCAATTCCCTTTTCTTCATGCACTCCATTATCATGAGCAGGATTTGCTGTGATTGGCTTTTGCTATAATTGAAAGTCTTCTGAATTGTCACCAAAAGTTGGTCTCGGACATCATCACTAACCAGGCTGTAAGAAGACAGTTAAATTTAGCTTCAGCATAGAAATGATAACAGACCAAAGTAGAATTCATCTAAAATCTCACCCTCCATCTTCTGAGAACTTGTGTGCGAAGGAAATAATGTCAGAAGCACGACCGCTGCCATCGCAGACCACCACAGGGATTGGAGGCTCATCTCTGAGACTTTCCAGTGCAATAGAGATAACATTGGGACCTCCCTCCACTATCAGACACACCAAAGGGACACCCTGGCCCAATCCTGGAAGACACAGGGAAGAAACTGTCATTCCATGAAATTCATCCATACAACCATTTATCACTAATTTCACCTTACAGTAACTCTGAGAACCAAATGCTGAAGCTGAAGGCGGTGATGTGATGTGTGAACAGGCAAAACCAGAGGAGGGAGGGAGTGAAGTCAGAGGTGACAGCTGGGCATCCCTTTGCTGTCCCTGCCTTATCTGAGCTCCAGGCATAGGATGACAAAGGGAAGCCCACAGGTCACAGAGGAGTTCTTCAACCACATGTCCAACAAAACTCTAACACACCATGAAAGGGGTACATTTTAGGGTGTCCACTGAGCACTGTGAGACTTACGAGTGTTGATCTTCTGCAGGGAGATGTGTTTCTCCAGTAGTCGACGGAGTTTGACCTCAGAGCCATACTTCCCACAGGTGCCGTTGTCAGTCAGAATGAAGTGGGAGTGGCTGTTGTTGAGCACGGCCAGCTTGCTCAGTGGGTTTGCCATTGTCTGATAGGGTCTGGTTACCTGGTATAGAAGAACAAATTAGTTTGAAATGTTTCAAGAATTATTATTCGATATTTTTCAGGAAACTAACTGCGGATGCAAATGTACGCACATCTTTTCCGATGAGGTCCTCTTTGTTTTCCAGAATCCCCCATGGAGCAATTCCTATTGCACACACCTTCCCTCGTGACTTGGAGGAATGATCCTTTAAGGCATCTCCAACATGACGAATCACACCTAAATGGTAGTAAGTAAAATATGGCCACATGAATAATGACTTTTAACTGCCTAATGGGGCTAGATCATGGGACACACTGTGGTTACCGTACACAAAAATCCACACACAGATTGTCATTTGTGATGAATGTTCTCACAAAAGCTCTAATTATATTGCTTAAACCTGTAACAATGGGTTGGTCAAATCTCTGCCAGGAAATTCCAGAATAGGTATTATGCAATAACAATTTAGAGCATAGGTAATCTTCTAATGTCACCAATTGTTATTTGTTAAATGAGCATTAAAAGCATTATCACCGCTGTTAGCGTCCTACCCATGTTAACTCCACCCGTGAAGATCCAAGCCCCGGTGGTGACAGCAGCTTTGATCAGGCCTTTGCCAAACACTTGCTTGAGTTTAGGCTGGAGATCGAAGTTTTGGAGACCTCCGTGTACAGAAATAAGCAACGTGGGAAGCTCCAACTGCCATTCCTTCACCATCAAATGCAGCAGGTTGTCAGGCTTGGTGTCATAAGAAACCCGGATATACTTGTAAATAGAAGAAAAGTGTCACTTATTTACAATGAGACCACACATCACATCCAATCACTTCCTCATCTCATTAACATCTTTGAGGACGAACTATGTTAACACAAATATAATTTTCCAGTGACTCACCATGGCCTTGTTGATAAACCCGCCACCCTGGAACTCGATAATGCCAAAAGCATCTGTGGGGTACGTCCTGGTGTGCTTGATCACAGTCCATTTATCCTTTGGGGTGTCGATATGCACCAGCTGGTGCGTTTCCTCTACTGAGTTGGCACCGGGAGGGATGGCCACATGCTGCGTTGTCAGCTGACCACAGGCACATCTACACAGATGACAGAACAAGAATTGTGCAGTTAAATAGTAAGTACTGGGCTCTGTATCACTGTGTGGTGGCCTGGTCACTGATTTCTAAATATAAACAGTATTGGTCATTCATAGACCTCCCCAAGTGGAGTACCATCAAGTGTTATGGAGGGTATGAACCTTGGTTGGAAGTAAATGAGCCAAGTCAAACACTGTTTTCTTGCCTGCCCATGAAGGTTCTCTTTTCCTCGAAATACACAGGCTCTTTTATAACTGTGCCCATTTCTGGGAAAAACGAACAATAGGCTTCACTGCCTGGTTGCTTTCAGCGTGTTTTCAGAGCACAGCACACTAATCATGTCCTACAATACACTGTATTGCTTTTAATCCTGCTAAATCATAAAAAAATACTAGTAAATTCATTAATTCAAGGTGTTAAATTTTTTACATAATTAATACGGTCACATTCTAACATTCTACAGTAAAGTGAATTCAACTAGACAGAAAGGGTTTGTTCCATGTTTTGTGTGCTATCACTCACAATAAATACTGACATAGCTGCTGTTATAACCTAAGGCCATATATATATACCATAACTATTAAATTGTATAACTAAAGGGTATTTTGAACATGGTAATTACCTGGTTGGATCCTTGCAGGGAAATATGTGAATACATTCTCTTTTAAGAAAGGTCCTCTCAATCCAAACTTTTTGTGCCTGTAAAGAGAAAATTGAAAGAGGAGAAAAGGTGCTAGTTAACATTACATGATGTGATTTCACAGTCACGGGGAGATTATACTTGTTAATATCTAAAACTTATATCTAACTTTTGCTATCAAAATGCTTTTAGTGGTAAATTCTGACTTAAAGACGAGGACTGTGCATCCTGAAAAGATACTGTAAAAGACAAAGTGAAGAACAGAAACATGTAAATACAGTTTATATTGCTTGTTGACTTGTATTAGCAGGGAAAACATTGTATATCACACACTATGGTTGACAATATGCTGTTATCCCTGAGGTTATTGGAGCACAATTGATGTTGACTACCAACCCTGTGGAATTAGACACCTTTTATTATGTGCACAAGTTTGATTAGCAGCCAGTGAAAAGCATTGCTGTCTGATCTTTCTCCAGTGCCAAGCAAAAATAACCTCAGTTCAAAGCTTCTCTGAGGGCCATTGTTGACAGTGGCCCAATTAAAAATGAAGCACTGAAAACAAATCTTTCCAAGAAAACACTCGGAAGTTAAATTGGAAAAAAAAGAAAAGAAAAGAAAAATAACTCACATTAAACAGCATTAGCAGCTTAAATGAGTATTTCAATTTTTACAAATAAGTCTGAAGCCCAATGATTAACAATAACATTTTAGCCAAGTCTTGTGACCTGTAATCACAAGTGCCCATAAAACAGTACAATTACTGTTATATTATTTTTCTATTTGCCTCAGCTATAGCAGGTACTGCAGGAGGTTGGTTGCAAATCGACAAATGATCCTGGACTGTGTTATATTGTGCATAAAACAGTGTCCAAAATAAATGTCTAGACATTAGCATTTTATCTGGATGTGATTAATTTTTGTTAGTATGGTATCTTTATGGTAACCTGTAATCTTGATGTGATTTTATCTTATTTAGTTTTTATATTTTAGATTAAACTATTTAATTAGGTTAATGGTCTTTACTGCATGTCTACACACTATGACATACATATTTATGACACATATATTTACTTATTTTAATATTAAAACAAGTATGCAATAATTACTTACTTTAGTAGATAATTCTTCAGATAACATTTTTTTCTACTGAAATCTTTTTTTTTTGTTTCTTTTGGTGTGGAATACAAATGCAAAAATCCCCATCCTGTTGATCTTGTCGAAGACAATGCCTGTTGCTGTCTGTTTTTCTGTCTGCCTTATCTCAGCAATTTTACAGCGTTATCATACATTAGGCACCAGAACTCACACAGCGCTTCCCTACTGACATTCTCCACATCTGACTTCACTTTCCAAGGTCTATAATTCATATCATATCTCTTTCCTATCAGCAATCTCAATTTTCTGTCAGAAAGAGTTCCAGTTATACAATGTAGATACACTTACATGCGATCGTCTGTCGAACTGCAGAGTCCTATCGCTACTGCTGGTGGAGATTAAGCCTACAGAGAGAAGAAGTCTACAATCTGCAGCTCGTCTGCCACAGCTTTCTCCTGGTGCTGCACTCCCAGTCAGCTGCCCTGATTGAATCCCACAGGACATGAAACTTCTTCACTTTATGAGGGCCAGTTAATATGATGAGCATGTGAGCAGGGTCTTTGTTCGCCCAAGTCTCATGACTTCAGTTCAAGGTAATCCTTTTGGGAGTCCCATGACCCCTTCTCCATGCCCACAGGGTATTTTCATCCTTTGCTTGAACAGGGCACAATAAATCTACTTTGACTACTGGCTCCTAATCTCCCAATTTGTTTAAACTCCTTTCTTTGTGTTCACTTCATAGTGTGGAAGATCTCAGCTTGTGTAAGAAGACGGAGCAAAGTGGCCATCCTAAAAGCACTGCAGTCTCATTCATATGCTCCCCAACTTTTAATTTGAAAATGTTCACCCCCTCCAACTACTTCGATTTCAACCCAATTTGCATAATTGAGAGAATTGGATGCAGGCATTCTTTTGGAAGGCGCCTTGTTAAGACATGACTGGTCTCCAGTTGGGGCAAGGTCAGTCAATACTAATTGCAGTTAATCTCTATTTCCATCCACTCTATTTTTGTGTGAGGAAAAAGAAAACTTCTCAAACCAGCTTTCCAATATTCTCTAAATCTTACTTTTTAATTTTGGTAATGTTAGATGCATTCACATTTAATAACTGCAATGATCCAGTAAGATAAATAGCCATCAAGGACGCTGTAAAATGATGTTACTGTTTAAGCCTTAGCTGATCTAAGAGTTGAGATAAAAAGCACATCATCTTGGACATTTATTTAAAACTGTTCTCATGTAAAATGGTTTGATAATCACTCCTTTTATGGTTTTATGGTTGAAGTGAGCAGCTGTAACTCTCAGTGAGAAGGGGCGGTTGCTGGTTGACGACTCAGAAAGACTAACAGAAATGAACTAATGTCTCCCCGAATTCGCCCTTTTGGGTCTGTCACATAAGAAAGATGCACATGTACTGCTGTTAATTATAGCTGAAGAAAACAAAGCACATTTCTAGAAGGGTTTGGCCTGTATGACGCAGTTATTTCAGCCTACTTAAACTCATTAACCACAGCAATTAAAACCAAAATCCAGTCGGCAGCCAGCTGCCTCGTTAAGAGCTGCCTTTGAGCACTTAACAACAAAAACCTTAAAGACTTAGATATTGCAGGATCAGATTGTGTCACACCAAGCACTTAAATGAGAATTAAGACAAGCCTCAGAACAATAAACCACATTCAGTACAACAGGCAGAATTTTCTGAAGAAATGGCTGTTCAAAACAAGTTCCCGGAACATCGAAGAGGACACAGAAAAGGTATAAAGGCATTTATGACCTCTTTTTGTTATATTGCATTTTTGACAAATACATGCTACTATAACATAATCCATGATAAGAGAACATATATCTCTCCAAGAAAAAGTGTTTCTACACACACATTCTACACATGAATGTAGATATGATAGTTCAACCAGTCAAGTCATCCACATACATCCATGCAGTCATGCCTTTTTGCACTGGAATCACATGGTTCTGGTCTCCTGACCCTCAGCTTAGTGATCAACTAGATCACAGTGAATTTGTTACAGTGCAGTTACAATTGCACTGACTATACAGCCCAAATCTTCCAAAGCAATATTGTTTATTGTATTTCGGTATCACTGAATTAGAATTGTTTAGAGCTGCAACTTCATATATGCAATCTTATGGTACACTGATGGAATCCACACAGCAGAAGCTTCATCAGCACAAATGAAACGGATCAGAAAGGATTTGGGGAGGAATGTGATGTCACCAGGGTTGAAGATAAAAGCAACTAATTGCTCTGCTTTGCTATTGAATGGCAGTGTGGTTAGAGCCTGATGCAATGCGACAAGAAGGAAACCCTTGTAGACTTCTTTACTATCCAAAAAAGAAAATTCCAGATGTCGATGCCACGTGGCCCAAATAACAAGCTGCGTTTTACATATTTTCACTAGAGGGGAAAGTTTTGGACAACTCGAGTTACAGGCTCTGGATAGGCAAATTTGCATTAACTGTGGGTCTAACTGTTTTCATTTAGTCCTGTTTGTAAATGCACTCATTGTCCTCCTGGATTTGAAAATCCAGTTAGCCATCACATGAGTCCAACATGTCACTGATTATCCCCAAGAGTTGACATAGTCATAAGACATGTTTTAAAGCTGCTGTTTTTCTGTGTTTTCCCCAAAGGAAAGTCTGACTGAAAGAGGCCAAATGGGATTTTAAAAACAAAATTAAGAAAGTTAAAATAAAGACAGAGCATGTACATGTATATGTATATTGCAACAAGTAATTATTCCAAAATCTTATAAGGTATTGCAGCAAAAAAAATGCTGTTCTTGTTGGTTATGGCAGTGGTTACATGAAAATATTAACCTCACACATCATAGTACATTTTCAAAATAATAGCAACATTTAATTTAATCATTTAGATATGATTCTGACAATGTTTATAATTCTGCTACACAACTGGGAAGTGAGTCAACATACTGTATAGTGAATGAATGAAGAGCAATTATCTCACTGTGTCTTGACATATAATTACATAGGTTTTAAGAATGTGTGATCTCCAGTAGAAATTATGTGCCTTCAAAAATGTTTCCCTTCCCTCTCATCACAGCTTTTGGTTTGATTCAAATTTATAGACACCAACTCAGGTTTTTGCTGACATTACAAATTCACATAAACTTTTCTTTGCTGCCAAATGTTGCAGGATTTGAGAATCATACCAGTTTTTTTTCAGTAGTTTCAAAGGTTTGAAAGCTAGGACATTGTTGGCCCTCTTCTGATATGATCACACAGACATGTGATCTCACATCTCATCTTCTACAATTCCTAAATTATTTTAATTCCTTCACAGTTTTTAGTGATATAGTTAATTTGTTTTGAACAGCCTACGTTCTCAAGTAATTTATTTTCCAACTATTGCGCATTAAGATACTATTTCTCAGAAAGGACAATAGACAGTAGAGCTGGAAACTAATTCTTTTTTTTTTTTTTGGTTAAGTTCATTAATTGTATAAGCGCAATATCATGTGAAAAAAATTCTCAGAATATGCTCTTTTGGAGGACACCAGTTGAAGCAAAATCATGACTTTTTCTGTAATTTCTAATTAAGTGTCACGCATACAAATTGTACTCAAAGAGAATGCTTTCATTTAAAGAAAGCCGAAAAATGCATGCACAGGAAAGCTAGATAATATTATTTCTTAGCTGTCTGGACTGTTCTTATTTAGCAGCATATACTATCTCATTATAAGTGCAGCACTATTTAGCTGAGGTACCAAATGTTTAGAGAACCATGACACTGGTGGTTACCTTTCAGAGTAAAACCTCACATCAAAAACGCTGTGGATTATACAAAGAATGTTAATCTCACCAAACAATGCCTGCTCTAATGTATAAAAACCCATCACACTAAATTATTTTAATGAAGTAAGTGTTGCATACGCTGTTGAAATATGAATCAGGAAATGGACAGATTTAACTGAATAGTGAAGGTTTTCCACCTTGACCAGTAATTACATAATTGATGTTTTTAAATATGTAGCCTCTGTAATTATGCACACATAGTGTATCACAAATATCACAAATAATGATATTATATGTTTTATATTTCACAGTATATTCACAAAATCTTTCAGGAAATTCACAGCGTTCAAAATAATATTGTTCAAATACAAATACACAATTATACATTTAAGCTATAATTAATTCTGAACTATGTAAATAAGTACATATTTTGTGTCTGTGTTTACACAAAAAAATTCATCTTTTTTGCTTTCCAGGATGTGAAACGAGACTCTGTCAGTCACATGAAAGATATATTTAGAGAGATATAAAAATGCTTAATCTGTTGTGACCACAGTCATCCATACTGGGCCATTATGGAGGATTAAGTTGCTGTACTGGAGCTGGTGGCTGCTCAGCTTCAAACAACACTTACAAGAAAGTTTTCAGGCCTTGGAACGCAGATCATGTGCTTGCCAGTGTGCAACCAGTAGCTCCAAACGGTGCACATCAGTATACCAGACATAGAGACTCTAAAATCATGGTCAAGACTTCTTATTCTGGCCATAGTAATGGCTTCATGTGACAAACTGTGCATCATAACTCATTCTCAGAATAGGTTTCTGAACACAAAAGACTTAGCTAAGATAAACTGCAGCTGTCAGTCATTTACCACATGAATTGACTCTCAAAATACATGCCATTGTAATATAAACAATGTAAAACAAATCAAAACAATCCAGGATCTGACTTGTTAACTTAAAACTGAATCACCTGTTGAATATGATAACTGCCTAACAGGCTTCATCTTACCTTTTGCGAGCCCGATGTGCTCCTTTTGAGTGAGGACCGTTTGAAGGTGCCACTTGGGCCCTTGGTGTCCATGTTGTCACTGAGACTTTAAGTCAAACTGACTAAAATGATCCTTAGAGAGTGACGCCGGATCAGGGTTCAGCAGGACTGTCAACATTAGAAACTTACGGAAAACCTACATATGCCAAGGCTCGACAACAACCTATGAATTAACACTTTCACCAAAGATTCACCATCATTAAAGGTTTCGGTGCTTCTCTCCCTTCCCCGCAGCTTACTCCTGACTGACAAGACTGAAAACCTAGCCACAGATATAAATCACTCGATGACACTCTTGACACATAGACCCTTTTCCTCTGCCGGGCATCCCATAATCAGGCTTAATGCAGTCAGCTCTTACGAAGCCTCAGAGTCTAATGGATAGAGATTTAATAAATGGTTATTGAAGGTAAATCTACTTTGGCACACCACAAACACAAAAAAGGCTTAGAGAGACCATGCAAGCTGTGAGGCTAAAGTTACCCAGTGGAAAGCCAACATGTTGTCTCTCCAGATGAGGTTCAGTGTCTCTGACAGGGGAAGACAAGAGGGTCCCATTAGGGTACAAATACAAAGTCTGATACAAAGGCAAGCACCAGAATTAACACATAGCAAACAATTTACTAGAGGTACACCGTCTAGTACACCGTCTACTTACCAGGGTGAACTACAAATGTAAATTTGGTACTACTGGAATATAGCAGAAAATAATTCATTGTGTATTTTATCTGTCATTTCCACTTGATTTGGTTTTGCGGTTCCACATTCGTTCCACATGAAGCAGTACCACAAAACAGATTTAGAGCAGCTTGATGTTAAGTATTATGAAGAGTTTGACCTGTTACGAAATTAATGGAAAATAAAACTATTAAGGCTTAATGCCACACTGCCTTTGCCCAACCCCTATAAATTTATTTTGCTATTCATTAACAGAGCCTGAAAAATAAACGAGTGAAACCATTAGTAGTGATTAATTGTTTTGCTTACTTACTTATCTACTACTTACTTAATAATGGTTTCAATATCACTGAAACCAACTGCTGAAAGCTGTTATGCAAAGTTATTATGACGTTATTTCTGCTGTCTGTTGAAACTGAAAAGAAATTATGATGAATAATTCTCTGAACCTCAGAATTCAATAACCTTGACTATAGGCTGGCATATAGCAGATCTCTTACAGGATGTTAAGACAACCATATTTTATATATATTTGTAAAAATTATACTTCAAGCAACAATGAAGTTCCAGATCAGTTTAGGACAAATTAAAGATCCAGCAGCTCCATCTACTGGATACTGATTGGCACTGTTATTAGCATGAATATACAGTATGTAATGTGTTTAAAACTGATTTCTCTATTGACATTGTTTACATGTTGGTTCCATAACAACATCCAAACTCATTAAGAAAGCAAGTAGAGAAAAATGCACTGCTGATAGAAGCAGGGTTGTCTTTCCAAAGGAATATTAGTTTAAAAGTTAAAAAAAAACAGATCTAGTAACAAACTAGACTGAACAAAAACAGAGAGTGAACTTCAGTAGTAGTAGCAAACGACAATACAGCAACTACGTGTAAGTAAAGCACGGAGGTAACTAATAACTGCTATTGTTCACAGAATGAAAGAGCTTCAAAAAAAAAAACAACTGTACCTGTTGTTGTCAATGTAGAAAGTCAAACCTTTTCATCGGCTCACAGACTTAAACAATAAACAGATGGGTTCCTTTTTTCTACTCCATTTTAGTGTGTGTCTGTGTTGTCTGCCCCCAAGAAAAGATAATACGTAATTTCTCCTAGTAAGCAGGCACAAATGAGATTTATCACCTGCTTGTGGCTTTGCATGTGTCAGTGGGGGAGATTATTTGTCTCCAGGAGAAGGCAGAGGACTCAGTGGAGACAAGGAGGAATAGTGACTGGAAAATGTGGTGTTGTAATTAAGAAAAAAACATCACAGTGAAAGTTATCACCACCCTCCTAAATATCAAAAACAGATGAAATGATTAGTGTATATAAAGCTAAAAGCAGAAAACAAATTAAAATTGTAATGACATTTTTAATTTAATTATTAACTTTTTTCAGAAAACTCAAATGCAAGTAACATAATTTAAACTGATTTTCAGATTCAATTTTTGTTTCTCTGATGTTGTTGAAACATCCTCACAGACACAACTCTTCTGAATCTTAACTGATTAGCTTCCATTTGTTATTCATTATTTTTTTAACGTGCTACAAAGAAACATGGACACAACAATATACAACTTAAAACTCTATTTACAATATTCCATGGATTTTAGGTTTTTTACTTGCTTTTTGTGTTATTGCTGAAACTGTTTCATAGCTTTCATAGCTGTGGACATAGCTGGATCCTGTTTGTTACTGTAGACACACTTCCCATACCTGTGGTACCAAATCTTAGATATTGGAGCCCACAAAAAACAACAGGATGTTGGCAGAAAGTATCACCTCTTCACCTGATAGTATGCATCACTGAATCCTAGAACAAACTGTTCTGTGCAGACAAAGTATCTGCCTTCTATTCGGCAGTCAGAAAATACACGTTTTTAAATAACTGAATTAAAATAATTTGCTTGGATTCATAATACAATGTTAGAGTACACAATATGTTCAAGTTACTGATCAGATTTAGAGAAGATAATTCACAACTTCAGCCACAAGATGGCTCCTTAACCCTGTGTTTGGCCAGTACGTCTGGGCATACGTACCTCTGACCAGGAGGTCACAGGAGGACTGTAAAAAAAACACTTTGCACTTCAATCCTCCTGCTTTGCATTAAGCTCAGTTTACTTTCAGCTGTTTCACTTGATAATCTGTAAATGTCTTGTGTGACTAATTCCATCAGCTGAGCCAGATGGAATAAAGCCAACAGCTGGAAAGCAGGTTAGGATGAAACACATGTTACACTCTGGAAGGAGACACCTTTCAAGAAAGAGGACATGTTTACTTTGTGCAGTTCAGCTGTGCTGAGGACGTTTTTCTTTGTTCTGGTTCAAAAACCCAAAGATTAAGATGCATGAGAGCAGCGGAAACCTGCGGATGAAAAACTCCAAACAAAGGCATTTACATGTACCTTTGCGTGTATATGGACTCTGGTTCTTATCAAGGTGATCTGCAGTGACCTACAGTAACAAAACAATACAAGCAGTCTTACGTGAGACCTTGCTGCTACAGGTGTGTTCAGTTCGTGAGAACTTCCGAATAGGACAAACATCTGACAATAACACGCACACAGTTGGACAAATAGATGTAAAACATTACATTACATGTAGTAAAATACACATGTAATACAGTGTAGTGAAATAACACACCACAGTGATGTGTGTATGTGGTGACATTTCTCGTCTTTTAACAGACAAAACACTCTGCCTGAACCTGAGGGCAGGAAATAGTCTGTAGCGGTTTCTATGAGTGCGTCATGTTAGGACACGTTTCCTCTTCTCTTTACATCTGTGGGAGCACCTTGAACTCCCCACATAATAACAGCTAATTAGGACTGACAAAGTGAAAAGTGGATTTGTATGTGTCAAAGCCAAAAGATCCCACTAAAGCAATATCAATATCAATCACTGTCAACTTTGAATTATAAGCTACTGATACTGTTATGGTTTAATTTAAAGGAATGTGTAACTTTTCATTTTAGCACATAATTAGCCTAATTCTACTATTTTGCTGGGTTACAGCACACTTTAAGAAACTTGTCAACAGATTACAAGTGGAAAATCACTTAAATAATTGTGGATATTATTCTGACACTTAACACTAATTACCATGTTTCTGTTTCTGTGATACACCACTTTACATCTGTGAGATGGAAAAGATTCTACTATTCTACTAATTCTACTATTTGTCTTGTTTTTTATTTGTTGTGCTCATGTAGTCGCTACATATCATAATTACACTACTGACCTAGCTGTAGTCATTTAGGCTGTTTATCTTTAGACATATTTATATGTATTTTTGTAACTATTTGCATTATTTGGTTAAATGCAGCATTTTGTGTTCAATGACACTAAATCAAAATAAATTGTCTAGTCCTGTGTTAAGTGTAGGTCTATAGAACAATATGATAGCTAACTAAAGTTTGCTCTATTGTAGTATAATATCTAAAATTGCTATTGCACAGGAAGATCAACACAGATTCACCCAGGAGCAGGAAACCTTTCTTAGTGTAAAAATGACATGGTTTCTTTTTTGAAGATGAAGGAGGAAGACCCCTGTCGGTCCTCTGAAAGCTGCAGGGGTAAAGTCCCAGTGAGGTCAACCAATGCTAGAACAGGATATTTACAAGTTGCAACAGAATGGGCTGGAGTGTAAAGTTAGTCTTCCCGAATGTTACAGCTCATGAGGATAACACTGATGATAAGACACGTTTATATGTTTAGAGGAGTGGTTCATCGTTGTCTGCTGTCAGCACAAAATGGATTTTAAGGAAGTTGACAGGAAGGAGGAGTGGCTGAATATGGGTCTGCTTATGGCTAACAACTTCTCCTGTGAACACCAGGGTAGACTTGTGCACAGCCAGCTCTCTGCTTCTGCTCATAGACTGGCTCACCTCACACCACTAGAGCAAAACGGTTCCTAGAAATCCATCCCCCAAGAGAACTGCATTCCATGAATCTTTTGGCTGAAGAAACTAAACAAATACATGTACATCTCTCTGCCCCTGACTGAGCACATGCTATTGTAAGGCATTTCCTAGATGATGGGGCTGTAAAGGAGCACCTTCCTTGACTTACAGGACCTTACTCCAACATCTTTCTCTATTTATGCCACACTGAACAAAGCAGTAGCTCCTTCCTTTGATCAGAGAAGTTTCATAAGTTTCATTAGGATTGGAGTTTCTGTGCCGTTATGGGGCAGCGCCTTTCCCAGGGAGTAGTGAAGCGGATATTTCTCACTGAGGGGGTGTTGAGTAATGCACTCAGCTGCACATAACTTCCAGAATCAACTTATCATCCAAACAACCAGATGTGGGCTTCACGCTGAAAATTCTTATTTTCCATCACATTATTTCTGACTATAAAGAGAGTAACATGGAAGTGATCAAAGAAATATTGCCCTGTAGTAATACATGCGCTGTAGGTGTGGAACGGGAACAGAGAGCCAGACACAAAGAACTGCTGATCAACACTTTCGCACCAGAACCCAAGCCACATGATACATTTGTCTTTTGCGTCAAACAGTGACCACAGTTTAATAGATGTAAATGAATCAGGTTTAAACAACTGAAATCAATAGTCAGTGCTGTGCTTATTTGATTGCCTCTGCAGCCAAAGAGTTGCTGTGAGCGGGATTACTGTGCATTACGAGCCAAAAACAGTCAATATTTTCAGTGCTACATCTGAGGCATGGGCTCCTCTTAATGCCATGCTGGATCTGTCTAATCCAAAGAGATGAGTCTATGACCTGGTGACACATAAAACACTCTCAAGTGACCAAAACACCAAGACGGCACAGACGTTTACATTCTTAACATGTTACCAAAAACCTGCAGGTAACCAAGCTACTCATGCCATGTTTAGTACAGCCCACAATTCAGTTGAGTTGGATAAGATCAGTGCTGTTGTGCCATTAGAGTTCATCTTAAGTTCGTCACCAAGGTGACACAAGAGAAAAGCTCATATATTGTCCAAAGTAAAAAGGTTTCATGATCTGGAGAACTGAATGTTCTCAGATTTCCTGGCAAACTGGACTTGAGAGAGAGAGAATGTATGGGTGACGCTTTAAGAAACTTGTCAATAGAATGGAAGCGTCAGACGAGCGGAAAATCACTATAATAACTGTGAATAATCTTCTGACACGTTAACTATCAATTAATTGTTGACATACCTTGCTCTGAACAGGGTCATCAACTGGTCTCATAAAGTTGACTAATAATTACAATATGTGTATTCATTTGATTACTTACATACTAACATAACAGACTGCACTTTGACCACCCTGGGAAGGCCAGAGTGAAGTGTGTAAATACGCCACAAGCAGTTTGAAAACTCTTTTCACTGAATATGACTGAAGTAAAACACTAATTACCATGTTTCTGTTTCTGTGATACAACACCACCTTACATGTGAAATGAAAAAGAAACACCTGTTTGCCAAAGGAAGTTTGTGGAAACTGTGTCTGAGCAGGAGACAAAGAGTCAGTGAGGTTGTTATCCCCTCATTGATTATCCAGGGTGTGTTACAGACCATAAAATCCAAAGCTAGTTGACAAGCACCTGTCTAATCCTGCTGATCATAGCAGCATTGTCATTATCTGTGGGCCCTTGCCTGTGACTGTAATTAGAACTGCCTTGGATGATCTGAAACACAGATGGTGGTGGGAGACTAAGCTAGTAAGGTAATCAGATGGGCCTGCGGGAGTAGACCAATCTCTAAAGACCTCAAGTGACTCAGGCCAAACATTCAAATCTTTGAATCTAGTTAGGACTTGCCAGTGCGTAGACATACTGTCAAGAAAGTGTAAATTGAATTGTGTCTCAACCAGGCTTTAATTTTGTATATTTCTGCTAGAGTTCATTGCTTGTGCATATCAAATCATTTCCCTTAAAAACAAACTCGTTTCCTCACACTAGCAGGAAGTAGGGTTTGACTGAGACACTGCTGACGTAAAACAGAAACCCCCTGCAGCGAGGCGTGTACCTTGAAGAGTGCATGAAGCACCTAAAACTTCATAAAAGGGATCATAATAAGCTTTTATGATCATCCCTCAAAACCAACATTCCTTGGTTCAAGTAAAAACTAGTATGAAGCTCATTTCATACTCACTGCATCGCTGCAGCATACGTATCTAAATAGTCCAGGTTGTGCTGGACTATTTGCACAGCACTTTCTTGATTACAGTACAAAATTTAAAAAGTACAAGTACAAAATTTTACAACTGATGGTACATGAAGGAAGAACACTAATAGGAAACAAGCAGACAGGACACTGCCTTTGCCAACAGCTGATTTCAAAATAGTCCTGGCATAATTTCACTTCACTTTCAATCATCAGAGGTGTATAAAGTACACACTTACTACTCAAGTAAAAGACAAACACTCACTACAAGTAGAAGTACCCTATAATTTTTCTACTTTTTCTACTGTAGTACAAAAGTAAAAGTACTCCAATAAGAAAATAATGTTAGTTAAGACAATGTTTAAACAACAATTTAAACAATGTAGAATTTGATGTTTTTGGTAACATAAAAGTTAAAAAACAAAGTCTAGTTTGGATATGTTTGACATATTATCAAAGATGAAAATCGTGGCAGAAATGTGTTGTTATCTACAGACTGTGGAAGTAAAGCAGCAGTGGGAAAGGGAGGGGCTGATTTGAACCATTTTCCGTCTGTGGTTACAGGGGGTTAATACGTCAGCACTTTAGTAGTTTTCAATATTTTTATAAGAATATAAATCTGCAAAAAGTAAGGAGCAACTAATGGTGGTAAAATAAATGTAGCAGAGTAAAATGAACATAAAATGGAAATACTACTTAATACTACCTGTTACTTAACACCTGTCAATCATACATGCTTCACGTGGTGAAGATTGTTTTTGTTTTTGTTGCTGTTTGCTTGTTTGTTTGTTTCTCTGAGCTGAAGAATGAACTGATAGATGAAGTTCTAATAGCAGAGGGGGTACACTTTTGCAATACTTACTACTTTTCTGAATAGAATATGTTTCTTTTTTTATTAAATTATCAGAAATAATGTTGTTCTCCTTTAATCTGAACAGAAATCTAAAATATTTGGATATTGTAGATTGTAGACACGTGGAACATTCATGTTGTCTCTTAATGGTAAGCTTGTACTTCTGGACTTAAAGTAAACTTTATTGCATAACTTGGTAAGTGTACTTGGTGGTGGAGTACTTTTTAAGCAAGTATTTGCACTTTTATTAAAGTTTTTATTAAAGAATTTGTGTACGTATGCCACCTCTGCCTAAATGTTCTAAACATTTTGTCTGAAAAGTGTAAAATCCTCAACTGAACACAGATTAGGGCCACCATGAAAAAAATATTTGAGTTCTGACTTTAAGTTCTGACAGAATTTGTTAAGATCAGGATTCTCAGATTAAAGTCAGAACTCAAAATGTGTTTTCATGCTGGCTCTCATCCTCTTCCGTAGAACTGAACTGAATTCAACTAAACTAAAAAAAGTGTCAATCTACTGACATGGTCTGTGTGACACGGTAAAAAATCCAGAAACAGAAACTCAGCTTTTGCACTGATACTTCACACATCAACATCTTTTTCATCATTTCATATTATGATATATTTGGCATCTGAAAATGTGCCTCGCCCAGGGAGAACAACTCAACTCTTAGGCTTGTGGATGCAGGTGTGGAGGAGCAACATAGTCACAGTATGAAAAGTTGTATTTATTTGCTTGCCATTAATATGTAACTATTTACAGTATGCACCGCATGAGACCACTTTTCTTCCAGTGTGCTTTAAGGGCTGCCTAAGTTGATTTACTGTTACTGACCTACATACAGCATTGCCATGTCAGCCCTCAGAGTCAGCCTGCCCATAGATCCTCCAGACAGGAGACTCCCAGAGAACATAGCAACAGAAACTCTCCTCCCACCTCTCACCCCGCCTCCCTCCCTTTAGAGCTATGCTAGGCTTCATGGCTCCAGCCTCACTTGACTCCAGGATTGGGGGAAGGGAAGGAGTTAACATATGGCTTATTGTGCATTGTAGGTTATGGCTTTCAGCTCATCAACACTGGCTCTCTTCCAACTGTGTTGGGTTGCTGGACTGGAAAATTGCAGTGCAGGCGTTCTCGCTGTATACATCTCCTTTTCCCTGACAGACTAACTCATTCAGTTTATGCATAGATGCATATAAAGGCTAAATTAGTTTTGACACCAAACTCACTAACTGCACGAGTTATTGTCATTTATACTCATCTCTTACCACTTTAATAACAACGTGTGTAGCACTTACAAGTAGTAATCACATTGGCTGCAACACCCGCAGACAGCTGGTGGAAAATGATGACTACCTGTTTTACAACCATGTTTGCTTTAGGGGAGAATGTGTTGTTGGCACAGTTTGTGGCTCTGTTGCGTGTCTAGCAAATCGGTCCGCCACAGTTTGGTGACGCAAGGGGAGCTATTAATACTATCTCAGGAACGGGATGTTCTCACTCCAGCACTGGGGTCATTTGAGGATAAACAACGCGCGTCCCTTCTGCTGTGCGACGACAAGAGAACGACGGACACCGGGAAGTTGAGGGAGACACTGAAACTTATCTTATTTCATTACCCTTTGTGCGCGGTGCATCCATGTGGTCAGCCTGCCTCATCGGGCTGAGATTGTGCACCACCACAGTCTGTGTGGAGCCTCGCCCACTTGTGAACTCCGTGACTTCAGAGCGCACTCTGGTCAGGGCGGTAAAAACAGCCATGTGATGTAAAGGTGCCTCTTTAGAAATCGTAGGTTTTGAAATTCAACCTCGCAGTTTTCTCTTTGAACTCCCTCTCTGCACCACATGCACTTTAAAAGAGCTGTATAAGTTTTACTCTATCTAAATTAGAGGCCTATAATGCATCGTGAGGGTGCGTGATCTGTAAGAGAGGTTGCAAACTTACTAAAGACATGTCAGGAGTTGCATCAAACGCTAGAAAATATACAAGTCAGGAATCAGGCAGAGGAGGAATGACACAAACTATGACTGCATATGTCTAGTCGTGTCACTCAGTACTCAAAAGAATACACAGTTTAACAGTTTTTGAGAATCATCTGACAAATATTTCTACTTGCTTAACTCAGAATTTTTTGTTATGCAAACATGACATAGTTTTTCATCAATCTGTCTGTAAACAGACTATTATTATACCCAACATATGCTTTAGTTGTTCTACCAGTGAGCGAATCATCAAAAAAGTATTATTTGGCAAATATAATGCATTTATTGTTTCAGTTCCTTTTCCAGCAAAAAGGTGAAGCATCTACTGCTTCCTATTTTTTATCTGTTGTATAATAGTATATTGATAAATGCAAAAATCTCCATGAAAATTATAATCAGCTACATCCCAGTAATGTTGCGTTGCTTAACGCAATCTTGCATATATGAGAATGAGCCAGGTTGATTCCTTGTGGATGACATGCTATAGGCCTGTAAGTGCTTTTGTTGAATGGCTTTAGAAAAGCTATCTGCACACTAAGTTAATGCAGTGCCTGCAATCTCACCACACAGCTGAATGGAGTATTTCAGAGTGAGGTCCCTTCACCAGTGCCTGCGAGGCACATCGCTCTCTAGCCACTGCACTGATCAATGCTTTGTGAATAGGCCCACTACTGACCAGAAAATGGGTGCAAAAACAAAACTGTGTCCGCTTCACTTTGCTCTTTTGAACTGTATTATATGGAGCGGACAAAGCCACCACACTGTTATGTGAAGGGACAATGATGGCTGTACTAAGTCATGGCTCAGTGTCAGCCTAAGGTCAAATGAGTGACATGGATTTAAGCTTATGATTATGAACTGAGCTCAACATGCATCACAGTCATTACTGTCACGTCATAGGATCGAGTAGTTGTCTAGAGGAGGCTCTTCTTCTTTTAAAATATGCGACGCACAAATCAACATGTTCTGTCAGTGAGTGTCGGGCAGCACTCTGTTCTTTGTGGTGGTGTGCCGTGGAGGCAGCGGCAAGGCGGAGGAGGCAGGCAGGATTAACATACTGGTGAAAAAGGCTGCCTCTGTTGTGTGGTTAAACATGGGCAGCCTGGAGGCACAGGCAGAGGGAGGATGACGACCAAATTGAACTCTTGTTTTAAACAACACCTCCCACCCTTCTGTCTACTGATGCAGCGACCCCCCTTTTAGCCTCCATCCCCCTCATGCAAGGTGCCTGGACAGAGCACCTTTGAGTGTTTTCTGTGCCATCACACTTTACAATGCTTCCTTGTTTTCTGTCTAGTCTCAGCTTACTAGTTGTTGCTGAAAATAGACACCTACATGACACCATTTATCCTGAACTGCTTTTGTGTATTAATCTGCATGCTAGCTATACGTATGCAGCTCACTGCTCCCACAAAAAGTCTGTATCTCTGTAGTACACATACTATATAATTTTTCTGCACTTGAATGTTGTATATATTTATAGCTGAAGACAACAGTTAGTTAGGGCTTCACATTGGAGCATATGATCCTTTATCATTATTTATTTGCCTGTGTGGCAGCTTAGCCTTAAAGTATTTGTGCATAATACAAATACTCTAAATACTCTTAAAATACATGCTTATTGGTGCTTAAATGTGTTTTTGGGTTGATTTTCCTGTTTGAAACCACTAAATCCATATTTTCAGTTTTAAAGCTAAGTTTACTGGCTGCTGACTTTAGCCTTACATTTTCTATCACATGGGAACAGGACAGAGAAATTTGAACTGCACATAAGCCAGGTAATTTTTTTGGCTTTCAGTGCTGTCCTCAACTGTCAGTTTAATCTCCTTTTGCACTCTGTGTGTCTCATGGCAATGTTATGACAGCAGAGTCTTGAATTCAATGAACCAGCACCACTGTAACCAGTATATCCTGCTAAGCAGCAATCAGGTCACATTAACATTTGTAACATTAACAAGTAGTTTGGACTTGTTTACTCGTCTCAGGTACGCATGACTGACAGATTTGACTCCATGTGATTACGGCATTCATACGTTCTGTCCCTTCACTCAAAGGTACAAGGAACAACCAATTCACCTGTGGCCTATTGAAACCCCAGCATGGGAGGTTCATTGTTGTACAGAGATTCAGGTGGGCGTAAGATGCAGTTGTCTCTGTTACAAGATAGTGGTTATGCTTAATGTGTTATGTCTGACTAATCCTCCGAAACCTTAGCTTATTATGTCATCATTAGTCATGCTACCTGACTATTGGTGTGCCACTAAGTTTTGTTAGTGACAGAGACAGCAACTGATTCATACCCAAATTATAACATCTTGTGTTCTGTATCAGCTCTTACCACTCAACCTGAACCTGTTTTAATCAGTGAATTAAAGTCTCTGGTTTACTTGAAACCACGAGTGCAACACGTGTTATTCCCTCATGAATCAATAACTGATAACGCATGACATTTCCAGAAGGACTGGCTCTGCAGTTAAACACTGTTAAATGCTTTATTACTTCTTTTGTTCTGATAAGAGCTGATTCATTTTCACTTAAGGGAAATGTGACGAGGTGGTGTGATCCAATTTTAGTACTGGATTAGAACCAGGAGGATGTGCTTAGGATGTTCTACTGCTGATCCCTTACTCTTCCATCTTGAGACATTAACATCATGTCAAAATTTTAATTTGTCCAGCTCAAATTGGGGACCTACAAAATTAACATCTATCCTCCAAAAACCATACAAAATTTACAAAATTAACCTAGCACACCTATGACAAGTACTAATTAATATCTTATATAACCCAATAGTTGACAAATTATATCACTGAACATCAGCACCTGCTGAAGAGAATTTAAATCTAAACCGCTTGTGGCATATAATGCTTTTACAGGTCTTCACATGACAGCTCAGCCTTGTAGTGGTCAGGCTGTCCAATGCTTAAAGAAGCAAAGAGCCCAATCAAATGCCTGAGAATGTAATGTCAGTGCCAGCCACGGTGCTGCTTGGACACTGCACACTGGGGGTTAGTGCTGGGATGTGGGAATGTACAAAAGGTCTCTTGAATCATCACATTTCTTCAGCACCACAGAAAGGAGTTTCACTCTTTTTAAAAAAATGATAACTATACTGATACAGCTGGCTGTTAACTTTGGAGATTTTTGGCTGCAGCAGATTTCCTCAGTGTCTTTTGGCTTTCATGTGCTTGACACCCAGTGGGAAATGATAAACACTTATAGTTTCTACACAGCTCTGGGAAATAACCCTGTGAAAGAGGAACTAAACCATCTTGCCGTGCTCTCGTTAGAATAGATACCACATGAAACACAATAACACCACGTTTTTGTGGTGAAAGAATATGTAAAATAATACAGCCAGATGGCCTTCTGAATGCCACATCGCCTTTCTTGCACTGAACACTGGGAACTTTCTAGTGTGTGCTTTTGTACACGGTGCTGAAAGTGTGCATTAATTCTCACAGGAGAGCATCAGCTGTTGAAGAAGCAGGTCTAACCCTGTATCATCGGGCTGTATAGTTATTCTTAATAAGTGTATTTAAATCTACTTAAACCTACTTAATAACACTGTATCTAAGTGGGATTCTAGCTGGATAAATAAGCGATGAAAAGGCTGCAATGTAGGGGACTGACATAATATTAGGTATTAAGATTGTCATGTTTCTAATCTTAGACAAATCTGAAAACCTTCATATTGCACAGCTTTGTGCCTTGACTCTTTCCTCCCCACAATGGTGTCACTTGTCTCTTGCCTGGAGATAAATTGAAGAAGACATTGCCAGTGGTGGCTGGCCAGATTTCAGTTGGCAGAGACCATAGAGTTGCTCAGGGGAGAGAATTGCTTGTTCCCTGAAAGTAAGCATCCATCTTCCAGAACAATGTACATGCTGTTGATCTTACTTTTAGCAGGATTTTGCACTTGAAAATAGATGATAATCATAATGCACATTCACCCCAGAACGCCATTTTGAGTCAGTAGGGCCACAGTGCAGTTTCTATCTTCATTTTTGCACTAGCTTTACAAAGCATGATGCATCCTGACAAGACTGCAATACACTAAAATGTTAAAAGCTTAATTAGCAGGTTGGAAAGACATGTGAATAACTGTAACAATTATTGCCAGTTGTGTTTACACTACTACTCCTTTGACTAGAGTGTAATTAAAAGCCTTTGAGGAGATGTGAAAAGAATTATTTTTCCTGTGTGAAATCTTAGCAGACTAAGCCATTAATCTGACAATTGGAAGGTGCTGACCTTTCTGCTGGAGCACATTTTCATTGGCCAGAGGTGTGCGCTCATTGCTCCAAGGCATCATGGACATCTCGTTAATGAAGAACTGCAGTCGACCTATGTCGACTAGACACTTGCCTAAGTAGTCACCCGTTAATTGTGCGTGTTTTCAAACAGCTTCATCACTCTTGACTATGACTATATGTGATTACGACAGTGGAAGACATAACAGTGTAAGAGATTCATCTCATCGGGTTACTTCATAGCCAAAAATATTGCACATTCAGTGTATAAACAGGAAATTGCTCTAATATATTATTTCAACACTGATTTCCTATCAGCTCAAGCACTTTATGAACAAAAGTATCAGCCTGACCATCAAACCACATAAACTTTAATATGGAGTCGGACCCCCTATTGCAGCTGTAGCAGCTTCTGCTCTTCTTGGAAGGCGTTCCACTAGATTTCAGGTCCAGCTCGAGAATGTCTGACTCGCAATATCTGTTCCAGTTTATTCCAAAGGTGCTCAATGAGGTTGAGGTCAGGTCTGCAGGTAGGTCTAGTTCTTCCACATCACACTCATCAAACAGTTTATAGTCCTCGCTTTGTGCACTGGGGTACAGTCATGGAGGAACAAAAACCTTCCGCAAACTGTTGCCACAAAGTTGGAAGCCTAGCATTGTCGAACATGTCTTGCTATGCTGAAGCATTAGGACTGACCCTCACTGGAGATAGCGGGCCTAACCTCTGGAAAACAGCCCTATCCATCTAGGTGTGCACACACTTTTGTCCATAGTGTGTGCCTCCACAGCAAACCTGCTTGTATTCCTATCAGTCAGTTGGATTCTGGGACATGATAGACACATTATAGTAATTTTTCACTACTGTCTAACAATCTATGATGATAAATCAGCAGAATACTGTGAAAAAGATTATAGGTTATATTGTATAAACAGCGCCTAACGCTTTTTAACAAATTGTACAAAACAAATGGGCACATGCATATAAAAATGGACAAAATGACCAACAAAATCATCCACCCTGACAACATTTATTATTTCCACTGCATATTTCTGCTGAAGGTCTCTGCAATTTATCTGTGTCACCCGTGAGATACATCATCTGAATGCACGGAGGCAACCTGTGGTGAAACTTTCAAGCAACTCGCGCTGTTCGGTGCTTTTCGGGACATGCAGTACCCAATGAATGAGCGCCTGCAGTGACGGTGCTGCCGAGCGCTACCGGTCGACACGCCCCCAGCATGGATACAGGCAGCAGGAACAGGCGCTCTGGAGACGCACTCACTATGCTGGAGAGTGTTTGAGGCCGCGATGGGAGCTAACACATCCAAGTTTCTAGAGTTCCTGTTACCAGCGTCGTGGCACTAAACAGCCTTGGTTTTCTTTTCTGTTTTGTTTTTGTTGTTTTCGTCTGAGCGGGCTTGTCTGCGTTTTTGTCCGAGGCGTTTCTCTCACAGGATGTTAATGGTATTGGAAAGCCGGGTAAGATCATAAAGTCAGTTCTCTCTGATGAGAACGACCTCCTCCTCAACAGCACCATCACTACACAAAGGGAAGCACGGAACAAGTACTTTTTTTTTTCTCACGCCATCATTTTTTTTTTTGAATGCCCTTAAGAAACAGAGGAGGATTTGTCAAAGACAAAATGGATCACTTTGCAGCAGAGTGCCTTGTTTCAATGTCCAGTCGTGCAATTGTTCACGCTCCTAAAGGGAACAGGGAGATTAAACCAGAAACCCCGTCCTCCTCCAAGAACGGAGAGGAAATTAAAGAGCCTTTGGTGAAAGATAATTCATCCCTTTTTTTCGTGGCAAGGATTTTGGCGGATTTTAACCAGCAGACTCCCAACAATGTTGCCGAGCAGGCAAAAATAAAGGATGAGAGCATGCCGAACCTTATAGATGATGGAAACTCTGCCACACCTACCACCATCTCCGATCCTTCGCTTAGACAAAGAGCCAAAAGATCGAGAGGTCGAACTGAGCCACAATCACCTCAGAAAAAGCACAAATGCCACTATTCAGGTTGTGAAAAAGTTTATGGCAAATCATCCCACCTCAAAGCTCATCTAAGGACACATACAGGTCAGTTTCATTGGATGCAAATGTTTGTTGCTGTGAACATTACTTATCGTTTCCTTCCTAGAAGAATGGACGGTGTCATTAAAACTCAGAATGCTGAGGAAAAAATGAAAGTCGAACAGTGTGGTTTCTCCTACATTCAAGCTGGTGTTTATACAGAGGAGGGCGACGACCTCTGCGTTTCATCGAGTCCTGTGTATAAACATTCATACGCACACACCAAAAGGAAATATTAGGCGCATACGGTAGCTACAATAAAGCCAGAATTGGTGCATAATTCAACGATTGCATTGTTCCTTTAAGTTAGATGAACTTTGCGAGATGTCCTTTTAATTTCAGGGGAGGGAGGGAGTTGAAAATAGTGCCACTCCCACTCAAGTCTCCGAGCTTTGTCACGGCTTTCCTCTTGCACCCCCCC